>PVIA01010628.1:0-12077 GCA_004024845.1 Tonatia bakeri
GCCTGTAAAATGGAACCAAAGATATCTACCTTGGTCAGTTGCCCAACCTCAGAGAGATGAGCTGGGCTTAGCACAACACCGGTGTGAGGAATGAGCATTCACTAACTGCTCAGCAGTAGCGTTCTGTGGTTAAGAGGACAGATTCAGAAGTCAGGCTGCCTGCCTTTTCAAACCCCAATTTTGCCACCTTCTGCTTCTGTGACCTTGGGCACGCTACTCAACATATCTGGGTGTCAATTTCCTCACCTGTAAAGTGGGATAACTGTAAATGTTCTAGGGTCGTTGTGAAATAAAATGATTTAAGTTTTTGTCACATAGTAAGCACTCACTAAATGTTAACTATTATCATTTTATTATTTCCCACCTCTAAGTCTCTCAGAGGATAAGAAATTATCTCCAAGTCTCCTGGTCCGTTAGCCATCCTTCCTTCAGTCTCAGTCATTATGGTATAATTTAGGTCACACACACACACACACACACCAACCCCCACCCCACCCCCAGACACAAGGACACACACAGATACCAGCAGAGCGGCCTCAGACACAGAAAAAAGTTTAATTCTGCTGCGGCGGAGGGTCCTGGCTCCGGTATGGAGGAGGACTTTGTTTTGGACTTTGTTCATGTGGGGATTTATCTAGGGAAAGAGGAAGGAATGGGGAGAGTCTGGTCCTTCCAGTGGGACCTGCCCGGGAGAATGTGTAGTGGGGTAGGTCATCGGGAGAGACATGGAGACTGGACAAAATATGAGAGGGCATAAGGAGAAAAGACGATGGAGCAGAGAAAAGAGACAAATAGGAAGGAACAAAGACGTAAGACAGAGAAGCGGGACACAGACAGCGGGACAGTGACAAAAGAGGGGAACAGAGAAAAGGGGACCCCAAGCCAGACCCGACAGAACCAGGGAGGTGAATGGGGTGGAGGTGGGGGCTTTGGAGGCCGCCGCGGGACAGAATAGGATCTAGTCCAGCCAGATACAAGAAATGGGCCCCTCGCCCCTGCCCCGGGTCCCGGGCGGGGGGAGGGGGCTCGTGTCTCAGTGCTGCAGTGTTGGTGGGACCCTGCCCCTCCCCGCGCTTCGCTGTGTAAGGCACCGGCTCCAGCGAGGTCCGCGAGTGCGCGGGGGAAGGGCAGGAGTGGGCAGAGTCTTTGGGGGAGGAGACCCTGGAGGCCCGCCCCTAACTGCCCAGGAAAGGGGGCGTGGCCTCGGCCCTTAGACCGAGGCAGCAGCGCCCCCTCCAGGGAAGAGAAGGGCCTGTTTCCCATTCAGTCAGAGGTCTCGACGCTGTGCTTTCTCCCCCAAGTCCTGCCCCTGCGTCCAGACGGCTGGGCGCTTGTCCACCGCGCCCCGGCGTCCCGGCGCCCGCCCGCCGCTCACACGGTACTCTCCAGCATCCACTCGGTGCTGGTAAAGGCCAGGCGTGCCCTGGCTGCGCCCAGCCCCAGGTCTCCGTCCTCCCCGGCCGCGCCCCCTCCAGCCACGTCCAGGTGCGGTGTGGACCGGTGGCGCTTTGTCCGCCGGGCGCGGCGCGGGTAACTGTGGCTCTGGAACAGCGCCCCATAGTCCCCGTCGAACGAATAGCGCTGCTGAGGCCTCGGCCGCGCCGGGGCTCCCCCAGGAACCAGAGCTAGAGTGGGAGGCGCCGAAGCTGGCGGCCCAAGGGCCCCAGAATGGCTCCTCCGAGGACCCAGTGCGGCCCGAGACTCCTCCCCGGAGATTTCCTCCGAAGGCAGCAGACACAGCGAGGTGGCAGAGCCGCCCAGGGAGCGTCCCAGGGCCGCCTCCGGCTCTGCGGAAGTCATCTCGACCGTCATGGCCTTCGCTTCGACTGCGGCCACAGCGGGGGTGGCCACCTCACGTAGCGCCTCGTAGCGGTCTTGCGATGGCGGGGGCAGGGCCTGTGGCACACCTGCGCCATTGGTCTGTGAGCACACGTGGCTGACCCGCGGGGGCGACCTGAGGCCCTTGACGCGGCGGCCGTCTCCATCGCCATAGACCTTGTAGCGGATCATGAGCAGAACGATGAAGACGAGGACTGAGGCGACGATGACGCCCCCGATGGCAATGATCATGGTGCCACCCAAGAAGTGGGCCCTTAGTGGGCGGCAGGGCGCTGGATCCCCAGCCGTGGTAAACTGCACACAGCCCACCACTCGCGTGGCTGGCAGCGCTGTGGCCCCGTCGTCATAGACTGCCAGCACACACAGGTCGTAGGCTCGGCCTGCTGCCAGATCATTCACCAGGAAGGTCTGGCTGGTGGAGGGGATCATCCTGCGGGAGGTGGAGGGATCGGTGAGGGGTTAGCTCCACTCTGAACCAAGCCATTTCACCTGCATGCCCCACCTGTGGTGACCAGTGGAAGCCAAACCACGTGTCCCTACCTGTTTCTCATCCTCTACTGGGACAACAGCAGTCATTCAAGCAAGAAATTTCCAACCTCTCAGGATCACTGCTATAGGCCACACCCTTCATCTGTGTGCCCCGCCCTCAGACCCACCCCCACCCCACCACCCCACCCCACCCCCTCTCATCTCCACAGGGACAATATGTTATTTGAGTTCCCTCATCTACATATCCCAGCCCCAGCAGGAGAGGAGTACTATAGCTTTTATCTCTTACCCTCAAGGGGCATGATCCCTTAGCAGTATCTCACCATATTAAGGACAACAACTACCATTCAAGGTTTCTTATCTACATATTTCCACCCTTTAAGAGGCCCTATTACTACAGGCCACTCCCCCTACCAGCATGCCCTAGTGGGGCAATGGATGCTCTCCTAGTTCCTTTTCTTTTTATTTTTGGTTTGAGAGAGAGAGAGAGAGAGAACCAATTTTTGTTGTTCCACTTATTTATGCATTCTTTGGTTGATTCTTGTATGAGCCCTGACTGGGGATCAAACCTGCAACCCTGGCTTGTCTGGATGATATTCCAACTGAGCTACCCAACCAGGGCCTCTAGTTCCTCTTTTCTACAAATTCCTGCCCTTTCAGGGAAACCATGGCACACGCCACTCCCTTTATCTGCACATCCCACCTTCGGGTAAATACATCTCCTAGCTGCATCTATCTTCTTAGACAGTTCCCAAGCCCCTCAACTACATATTCCTGTGGCACACTGGGCATGGTTCCCCGACTGTGCCTCTCTGCATGTCCTGAGACTGCTCTGTGTGCATCCTGCCCTGTACTGACACGAGTCACCAGATCACACTCCCAGGTAGGTCTCATCTATAATCGGGTCAAATGTAGCCAAGCAAGCACACCCCTTTGTTGCTCTGGGCCCCTGCCATCAAATTAGGGGCAATGCAAAGAAATGGTTAAGCTGACAAATCTGGGAGCCAGACTGCCGAGATTTGAGTCTCTCTTCTGCCACTTGCTAGCTGTGACTTTAGACAAGTATCTTAAACATTCTGTGCTTCATTGCCCCCAAATGGGATATTAAGAATTAGCACATCATAGAGATGATATGGAATGCGAATGAGTTAACATACCCAAAGCCTGGCACTTTATCATTTCATCACGATTAGCTTGCATCCCAACCTGTGTTGGCCAGTAACCTTTGCTGTGGCTCACACTCTACTGCCAGTTGCACCCCTCCCTGTCTATAAGACCATTCCCACCAGGCCTTGCCCCTGCGGGCACACCTGCCCCACTCTGTTGGCCATGTCCAGCCTTGGCTAACCCGGGACTGCCACATCCACATGGAGTTGCACTCCCAGCATTCAACCTCACAAGCTCTCCTCTCCTGCAAAGGCCTTAGTGGGCACCAGAGACAAGGCCCACCTCTCCATCTGCATGGGACCAGGAAGCAGGAGCTCCACCTCCTCCGAGAGGCCACGCCCCCATCTCCACAGGCCTCCTGCCTCTCAGAAGTTTCACCTTCCCTCCAGGCCGCCTTCTGGTCCTTAAGCCCACTTCAGTTGTCCCACCTCCTGGAGTTTCCCCACCACCAAGAGCCACCCTCCAAGCGAAAGACTTCAAGTTGAGGGCCTTACCCCCTCAAAAAGGCCCATCCACTTCTCCAGCTCTCCCTTTGCCTTCCACTTAACAGACCACCCCCCTGCCCTTCCCTCCCAATCTTGGGCCCTAGACTATGTCTTCCCTTTCCTCCCATTTCCCCTCTCAGAGAGACTTGGATTCCTCTTGTTCCTTCCCCTAAAAAACCAGTTGCTAGGGGCTCCCCCCTTTTCAAGGACAGAGGCTGGCTCCTTAAGAAAGCTTAAGCCCATGTGTCTCTAATTGGCTGCAAGACCCAAGCAAGCAGCAGAGCAGGCTTCTGGTTGGCTATCACCTCTGCCCATGGCAGTAGTGAGGAAATTAACCCCTGCAGCACCATAGCACAGGCATCTGCAATGGGGGACAGAGGCCTGGAACTGTGGCCCTCAGGGGAAGGGAAGAGCCCCAGGTCTCTTGACCTGGCCAGGGACAGAGGGCTATCAACATCTGAAAATATGCAGGGTCTGGGGGCCTGCAGACCTCCCTGCAGCCCACCTGTAGTGGCCATAGGTTCAAGAGAAAAAGAGACAGAGAGGCAGAGAGTCAAAAACCAAGAGTTATTTACAGAAATGTATGACCCATCTCCACTAATCCCTGCTTGGCAAATGGCAGGTGCTCAATAAATGTGTGTTCACGTTAAAAGGGCAGGATTAGGAGTTACAAGGGTCAGAGCTGGAATCCTGGCTCTGCCACTTTCTGTGTAACCTTGGGCAAGTGACCTCCCCCACTGTACTTCAGTTTCCCCATCCGTGAAATGGGAGGGGGACCATCGTCACCTCACAGCAGAGCTGAAAAGATCAAATGAGGTAGCATCCTGGGTGGCACCTTATCAAGGTTTTTGCTTTGTTCATTCATGTGCCCTAATGTTTGTAAAACTGGGCCAGTGTCTGCTCTGTCTCGGTGGCCCCAGGGCCAGTGTGGAATCTGGTGTGCAGTAGGCATGTACTCAGCATTTGGTAAGCAGATTCTAAAAGGGAAGAAAATGAGGATGGCAGAGACAAAGGAAAAGAGAGGCATTTCCTCATTCAGCCAACAATGGGAAAGCGCCTACTGTATACCAGGGCTGTGGCCAAGAGAACCCTGAGAAAGGTGAAGATGGAGACCAAGAGGCAGACTTTTTGGTGCAGGTCTAAGCATCCCCAAGAGCCGGGCATTCCCAAGGGAAGTCAAACACAGGATTAAGCATTCAGTGGGTGCTCTACAGTGTGCATGAAGGAGACAGAGCTAGGAAAAAGGAGAGCCATTCATGAAGCCAAGAACCATTTGTCAAGTGCCCACTGTGTCCCAGGTCCATGGCTGTAAGACACACTTAAGAAGCTACCAAGATGAAGGACACTGCAAGGCCAAGGCGGTAAGTCAGCATGTGCTGGCCACCTCCTTCCTCTGGTCCGTGAGCTTCCTGAGGGCAGGGACTGGTCTTTCAGTCTCCTTGTGCTCCGAGCACCCCGCTCAGGGCCCAGCACAGAGCAGGGGCTCAGGGCGTAATGAGAGCAGGAGGGAGGCAGGGGACAGACAGAGACGGATGTGAAAGTAGGAGAGTAAGAGAGATGATGGGAGAAAGTAACTTTTTAAGTCTGTCCACACCATACGAGTCTGTCCACACCCGGACAATGACTTCTAACCCAGTGGACAGTGAAAATAACATATTTACATACTTTGGTTTTCTGTTCTATAATGTACCCAATGTGCTAATACAGTAGCACTGACTTATAATTTATGAATATAAATGTAACTGTTAAACACGTGGGTGTGTGTATTTCATGCTCCGAAATGTTTAACTGGCAAGGTCCACAATCAAACACCTTTGGTGAGCAAGGATGAGGCCCATGAGTCCGAAGGGCGTAGGGATTGTGCTGGGCATGTTCCCTGTTCAACCCCAGCGCCCAGTCTGGTTCATGTGGGTGCTTAACAGAGATCTGCAAGGCGCAGGCAAAACAGAAGGAAGCAGTGAGCCAGAAATAGAGATGGAGGGAGACAGGGTAACTCTGCACGGCCATCTAGAACTCTGGCTGAACAAGAAGGCCAAGGAAGTGGGCAGAAGGGAGGGAGGGCCCTCAGGAATGGACGCGGCCCTGGGACTGAAACACCTACCTGTAGACAAGGGAGTCATCCGCGGAGCTGTTGTACTGGACTTGGTACATGCGGATGCCAGGCACCGGTCTCTGCGCTGGCCAGCGGATGAGCACGGAGCTGGATGTGAGCTCCGCCGCCACCAGCCGGCGCTCAGCAGCCGATTCGTTGGCACCAGGTCGGCCGGGCGTGGCGATGTCAGAGGAGCCAGGCTCCGTGAGAGGTGGTGGGGCAGCTGGCGGGGGTGCCATTAGAGGCAGAGGTACCACACACACCTCCACGGGTGCCGTAGCTTCCCCAGCGGCATTGGAGGCAATGCAAGTAAACGTGCCACTATCCCGCAAGGTGGTGATGGTTACATCCAATGTCCCATCCCCGCGTACCCGGGTCCGGCTGGAGTTTCCCAGCAACCGCCCGTCAGGTGCCACCCAATGCACCACCGGCTCTGGGTCACCCACAGCTCGGCACCGCAGGCTGACCGCCTGGCCCTCCACCACCAGAGCCCGGCCCCCCGCCTGCCGTGTGATCAGCGGGGGTTCGCACAGGAACTCCTCTTCAGGGATGGACCAGAAGTAGCGGTCAGTGAGGTGCTCGGGGGTGGCACACGTCTCCAGGTCATCCTCTCTGGTCAGCCGCCGGAGCCAGAGCAGCTCGCAGTTGCAGTGGAGGGGGTTGCCGCCAAAGCTGACCGTGAGTGGCGTGGGCGGCTTGGGCCCAGGGCCTTGGGACCTCAGGAAGAGCCCATCGGGGGGCAGTTTATGGAGGCGGTTGGACGTCATGTCCAGGCGAACCAGTTTGTGAAGCTGAACGAAGGTACCTTCCGCGATGTGGTCGATGAGATTGTGGTCCAGAGTGAGGGTGTTCAGGTTCACCATCTGGCCTACGGCCTCCCAGGGCAGGGCCTCGAGGTTGTTGTAGGACAGATCCAGGTCCTCCACGGTGGACAAGAAGGCGTCGAAGGCCGCCGACTCCACCCGGCGGATCTGGTTGTTGCCGAGGATCAGGTGGCGGAGGTTGCCCAAACCGCGGAGCTGGTCACCACGTACCTCCGCCAGTCGGTTACTGTCGAGGTGCAGGGCCCGGAGGGCACGGAGGTCAGCAAAGGCGCCGGCTGCCACTTGGCCAATGGTGTTGCGGGAGAGGGTGAGGTGCACCAGGCTGGTCATGTTGGCGAAGTCTCGGCGGCGGACGGCTGCGATGAAGTTGTCGGTGAGCCGAAGCTCCACCACACGCCGGTCGATGGCTGGCGGCACAAAGAGCAAGCCGGTCTTGGCGCACAGCATGGTCAGTGTGGGAGCCACGTTCTGGCAGATGCAGCGGCCAGGGCAGGGCTGGCCACGAGATGCCCCCACCCAGAGGAGCAGCAGAAAGGACAGGGCAGCAGGTGGTGGTGAGAGCAGCGCTGAGAAGGGGCCCGGAGCCATGGTGCAGTGGGACAGCGGGAGGAGCAGGCAGTAAGACCTGAAGGAGAAGGGAACGGTTACCCGGGTGAGAGCTTGCTCACCGGGCTGCCCACCCTGGGGGGTTCTGCTAGGAGTCTGACCCAGATCCCTCCCTTCCTGACAACCGGGTGCTACAGGCCAGTGGCAGCACTGGTCATCAGTTGACAAGCACTTGTTAACACATAGCCGCATGTTAACGCTGCCTGGTGGATCCCCCCTGCCCCGCCCCTGAGCATCCTGACCCCATCTCTGCCCCTCCTCTAGGGCAGGGCTGTCAAACTTGTTTTCACCAGTGGCCACATCAGCCTCGAGGTTGCCTTCAAAGGGCTGAATGTAATTTCAACTCCTTAACAGTTAAGGAGCAGTTACATTTATACAGTCCTAAAATTATTTCAGCCCCTCGAAGGCAACCAGGAGGCTGATGTGGCCCCCCGTGAAAATGAGTTTGACGCCCCTACTCTAGGGCTCCAAGACCTCTCATAATCTCCCAACCAGAGGGGGGACACACAGCCCCCCAGGGCCTTGTAGTACCCACTAAACATTTTGAAAAATCACTGCTAACCAGGATTTCAAAGCCATACTCCCTGGATTCAAATTCCAGCTCTGACACTTACTAGCTGTGTGACCTTGGGCGAGTGTCTGAATCCCTCTGAATCTCGGTTTCTTCATCTGTAAAATAGAGATAAAAACCAGTCTTACCTTTGTGAGGGTTACATGAATTAATACACACGGTATACTACCAAGGAACAGTGCCTAGCACAAAAAATGGGTTCAATACATGTTAGTAATTATTATTATCATCATCAAGTGCCCATTACATGCCAGGCATACAAGTATGCGCTATTATTAAAAGCAAGTGCTTTGAAAATTAGACAGACTCAGGTTCAAGTCCTGTTTCCCCCACTTGCTAGCTCTGTGACCCCAAACCAGTGATTTCCCCTTATTAGGCCATACTTTCCTGTTTCGTAAAATGGGATAATTGTACCATCTTCACTGGGTTGTCGCAAGAGTTCAGTGAACTCATTTATGGGGACCCCTAAGCACAGGCCCTGGTGCACAGTAAGTATTCAACAAATGTTAAGGATAACACCTCCTACCCTTTATCAGAGGCACAGGGTGTCTGGAGGTGGGAGAGACTGAGAAAACCACATCAGTCTACCTGCTCAGTCTTGGGAAGTCCTCCTCAGCACCTGCTTTCATCCAGGGCTCTCTGAGCTCCCAAGCCGGGGGCACACTTCTGTGCTCACATCAGTGGGCACACACAAGGTCCCATACATCCCCCCCCACACACACACACACACGCACACTTACACACTAATGCTATGCCTCTGCTTCAGGCAAAACCTTCCGGCAGGGATTCCCCCGTGGCGGCTGCAGCCCACGACATGTCAGCTCCCATCACAACACGGATGGGTGGGGGGTGAAGAGGAAAGGATAGGAAGGGGGCGTCCCTGAAACTGTTTTCACCCCACCCTGCACCCCAGTCTCTGCTGGCCCACCTCCCAGGAACTTGCAGTTCAGGGCTGTGCCCTGACGTGGCCCTGATCCTTCAGCCCGTGGGGAGGGGGCTGTACCTGTGGAGAGGGGGGACCAAAGGTGTCAGGGAGAAAGCTGAAGAGACAGCAAGAGACAACAGCAAGGGAGAGATGGACTGGCAGAAACAGAGGCAGACTGAGAGAGAAAAGGAGAAAGCATCTCAAAGAAGGCGAAGAGACAGAAAAAATGAGTGGAGGAGACAGAAAACACAGACTGAGACATCAGGATGAAGAGAGGATGAGAGAGAGTCCGGAGGAGGGGGGAGTGTTACAGAGACAGGCAGAGACTGAGGAGACCAGCGCCAGGCTGAAGAAAGAACAGAGGCAGGGTCAGGGTGTCCCGCCATCTCTGGGGCCCCTACTACTCTGCCTGGCACTCCCTCTGGGACACTGTACTGGATGGAAAACCCTGGCCTGGAAGGCGGAACTCCCGAGTTAGGAGGCCCTGCACCACACCTGCCCAGCTGTGGGGTATCATGGAGCTCAGAACCCCCATCTATGGTACAGGAGTACAGAGCTCCGCCTCCCACAGCTGGGGTGGGACTCAAGTTGAAGGAACAATAGTAGCAATAAAAGAGCTAGCATTTATTGAGAGGCAGTGCAGCATTGCGGGACAGAATCTGGACCCGACTGCCCGGGTTCACAGCCTCGGTGTGTTCCTCTGTAAAATGAGGATGATAAGAGCACCTACCTCATCCAGTTGTTGTAAGGGTTAAATGAGATAATGCAGTGTAACGTGATTAGAACAGCTCCTGACAGAGTAAACAGGACAGGTGTCAGCTGCTATTATCATTAGTAGTAGTAGTAATTTTTTCCCCTCTGGCTCTCTCTCTCAGCCACCAGCAGGCTAGACTACCAGGAGATCGTCCCGTGTACACACACACACACACAAAATGGTAAACCACACTCATGCCGTTCTCCAAATACATGGGTCATTTCATGTCATGAAACTCTCTTGCACCCTTTACTGATATCACAAGGAAACCCCTCTCTCCTGACCACCTGACCATCCTCTCGGAAGAGGATGCCTCCAGGCCTGAGAACCCTCCCCTCCGACCTGCCATCCATGCCCTGGCTCTACCATGAGGCCTTACCCAAACACGATGATCCTGACCTTGGCACCACTCCACCCCCAGCCTTGGGTGCACCTGGCCCCTCAAGACATTGCCATGCCCTGCACTTACGAGGCAGGGCTCCGAGCCTCCGGCGGGCTCAGAACAAAACCAACCACTTTGCATCTCTCTCCCCAGACTGAGGCACCCCACTCACCTCTCTTCAGGGAGTCAGGGCCTGGGCCAGCACCTGCAAAGGAACAAAACGACCCTGTTAACATCCTTCTGGTTCCTCCCTGGAGACCTGCCTCAAGACCACCTCAGCTAAGGACATCCCTGGTGTGATCACACTCTCACCACTCCTGCTTCTGGCTCTGCATTCTCTCATTTGGACCCAGAAAATCATCTCTGGAAACCAAGGGGTCTTGACCTCAGGACTGTTCACTCTCCAAAATCTGGGAGTCCAGGACTTTAGCTCTTTGTCCTCTGGGGTTTCAAAAGGCCAGTGACACCAGCACCCTCCTCCCTCCAGGCCCTAGAGTCTGGGACCCCACCCTTCTTGAATCCCTCAGACTCAGGAGCCCAAGCCTCAGTCTCTCCCATTCTCAAGACCCAAGAATTGGGCCCCACTCTCCTCCTTTAGATCCAGGATTCAGGGCTCCCAGCCTCCTCCTTCCAGAGTTCACATCCCAGTCCCCCAGCTTCACTGACATAAGTGGTACTGGGGAAGGCTCAGAGGTTCCCATGCTCACCATCACATCACTGTCACACCAGCATGTGTGGATATGCCCAAACTCACAGGGGCCCACAACCCATGTCTCTACGTCTGGATTTCCATGGACACATCAGCGTGATCTCTGTGCCCCTCCCCCGAACTCCACTGGCTCTTGGCCTGGGATGTGGCACACTTGTGACCATGGACCCCAGCATACCACAGTTCATGCCACATGGACCTCAGCTCAATGGGCCCAGAAATAAGGTCAGCCTTGTGCCAGGGACACAGGCATGTGTGTGCACACAATCTTGCACATATATATGTTTGAATGTACACAACCCTACTCCTGAGAGCCCAACACTGACAGATACATGCAGTCACAACACAGACACATACCCTCCAGGCTGACACATGTATGTACAACCACACATGCACAACATTGAGTCTTTTTCACATTCACACACAAAGACGCACACAAACAAAAAACTCACGTACCTGCCCTTGCAGACAACCAGCTACATACACCTATAACAGATATCTCTTGTACACTCACCAACACACAAGGGCATATAACAGTGCATATAACAGATATTCACTTGCACAATCAAAGATACACAGGTACATGCTCTTAAGTGCCCAAACACAGACGACTTCACATACACCCATGATGCAGTCACAAAGCTGATATAATCCTACACCAATAAGTGCAAAATGCACACACTAGCTGATACACACCTCACACACATACACAGAACCACAAGCATACATGTAGATGCTTACAAGGATGATACACACTCAAACAAGCACACAGGCACAAAAAGATCTACCTTTGCAGAGAAACTCTGAGATGTTAACTCATAACAGACACATGCTCACACGACAGCCCTGTACGGGACTTACACACTTACAAATGCACAGAAAATATTGAACCACACTGACATGTCAACAGATTCACACTCACACACATACATGGGCACACATCTCTCCCAGCCCTAAGGCACCCTTGCTCCACCTACTTCGGAGGCCAAAGAAATCCTAACATCCTTCTTTCCCACTATACCCACCCCCGCCACCAGAGCACTAGCTAGGGCCAGAGGTCAGAGTTCAGCAAGTCAGGTCTCAGAGGGTTGAGGGAGCTGAGTCCTAGAGCACCAGTCCCAGGCAATCCTCTCACCGGCAGCCCAAAGTTCCCCCAGCCTGGCCATCTGGATGCAGGCAACTCTGGCCTTATCTGAGGAGATTTGGCCAGTGTGGGGATTGGGGTGGGGTGGGT
>PVIA01010628.1:12177-50493 GCA_004024845.1 Tonatia bakeri
GTTTGCCGCTCCCCCCCACCCAGTTGACAGGGACCCAGGGAGCGGCAAACTCCCTTCCCCCAAACCCACACAGAGGCCTGGACCTACAAGGCTGAGTCCCAGCCCCCCCCCCCCCGGCCCGGAACCTTACGTGGACGCACAGACACACACCCTCGGAGACACACAACCCGCAGACACACACACAAAAATGAACACCGGAGCGGGCACACCCGGCTACACAGACCCTCGGATGGCCATCCAACCCGGACACAAACACCAAACACAGCTAGTCGAGCACACACACTGGATGGGGGTGGGGGGACCCACACCTGGGCACACAACCCACGCACACACACCTGCACACAGTCCCTCCGATGGGCACGCACCAGCCCCCCAGAACACAGCTGGAGAGGCAGCCACTCGGGGGCACACACACGCACGGCCAGTCCCAGCACCTCGGCTCGACAGCCAGCACACACCCGGATGGCCACACAAGCAGCGCCGCACACGCCGGCGCCGGGCACACACAGGGCCGCGCGAGCGCACGCCCGGCCGCCGCAGCGCCGCGGACACACACTCACAGGCTCGCGCGCTCACACCCGCGTTCACACCGGCGCCCCCTCCCGCCGCCTCCCGGGCCGCTGCGGGCCGCGCTCACCCAGCCCGTGGGGGCCCCGGGCCGGGCCCCGCCGCCGCCACCTCGCTCCGCGCCATGGTGGGGGGAGGGCCGGGGGAGGGGGCGCGGTGCCGCGGGGCCGCCTCCCTCCCGCCTCCCGCCCTCCCGCCCTCCCTCCCGAGCCGCCGCCGAGCTCCGCCCTTCGCGCCGCCCGCCGGCCGAGCCCCGCCGCCACCAACGCCGCAAGGGGGGAGGGGGCTCCGACAGGGCCTGGGGCCGCCGCAGACCCCTCTCCACTGCGGAGCCGCCGGCCCGCCCCCGACCTCTCCCCAGCCCCGCCTCCAGCCCCGCCGGCTTCCGGAGAGACCCCCAGACCACGCCCCGATTGGCTCGGCTTCCCGGACCTCCCAACTGAGACCTGGGATCCTGTCCCAGTACCCAGGGGACCGCAGACCATGCCTTCCTTACCTCCTTGAAGGATCCAGAACATGTTCCACAGCCACTCCAGAACCACAAACCGTGTCCTCCTCTCCTTGGTGACCTCAGGCTCTGCCCCACACACCCTCAAGGACCCCAGACCATATGTCATAGCATCCAAGGAGATTCAACCACCCCCTTCAGGGACACTAAATCACACCCCAACATTCAGGCGGACCCTCCAGACCACACCCCATCCCCCCAGGGACCCCACACCATATGTCAAAACCCAGATCGTGCTTCACTCCCTTTGAGGACCCAGCCCATGTCCTACAGCCTCCCAGGGCCACAAACCATATCCTGCTCCTTGGGAACCCCTAGCCATGTCCTTCTCCCTCTAGGACCTCGAACTATTCCCTGACTCCCGGTGGGGATTCCAGACTATGTCTAAGTTCTAAGGGACCCAAATACATCTTTTGTCCCCATAGGAAACCCTAAGTTTCCCTCATGATCCCCATTAGACCCAGGCTATTCTCCCCTCCAAAGCACTCTTTGGTTTCCAGAATCCCCGATTTGCCCCAGATTCTTTCCCGTCCTCCCCACCAGTCTTAAACTCTTTGAGGACCATACCTCCACCCGGTTCCTATTCTCTTTCTTGGACCCTGCAGAGCCTTCCCCCTTCCCTGTGACTTCAGTGGAGCCCAGGATTCACTGTTCCCCCTTGTTCAGACCCCTTAGCCCAACTCCTACTCAGTGAGCCCTGGACCATCCCCCAGATCCCACTGAGTATCTCAAGCCACTCTTCACCTCTTTCTGAGACAATCACTGTGCCCTGAAACCCAGAAAGGCTTCACCTCAAAATCTGTCTTATTGCAGTCCCCTAGATACCTAGAGGCCCAAGCCCTTACCATTTTGGATCCCACTGTACCAAGGTCCTCCCCCAAACCCCTTCACTAAATTCTTCCTTTCCATGCCAGCACAGCAAGGCTGCCGGGCTCTGCAAATCAAGGGCACCTCTGCAGAGCCTTCCTCTCGGGAACCTTGGCCCCACTCACAGCCATTAGCTGCTCCCGCCCACTTGCAATCCCCACATACACACACCAGTCTTGTCTCCAGGTTCCACACCAACCCTGCTTCATGGTGCTCCCTGGTGCTCCCTGCCAGGGCATGGGGGTCCAGGGCTGGGAAAACAGAAGTGGGAGAATTATAACAACAGCAAAACTGTCCGGCACTACTCATGCCAGGAGCGCTTCTAAGGCTCCATTCACTCTTCACAGCAGCCAGATGAGAAGGTGTCATTACTATCTCCATTTTACAGATAGGGAGAATTGAGCCTTAGAGATGTTTAGTCTCGTGCCTAAAGCCACACACACAGTAAGTGGCAGAACAGGGTGGAAGTGAACGGGCAAGAGGGTGAGGGCAGGCCTGGGAAGGAGGAGAGGGTGACAAGAAAGACAGAAGAGAAACAGAGACACACAGAGATGAGAAATAAAGAGGCTGCGCCCGGTCAGGGGCAACCTCGCTCACAGCGCATTTCTGGCCTTGTGAGTTCCGGTCCTCAGCCCTGACCGCTCTTGTCTTTGGCCTCAATGGTGACTTTTCTATTCCTTCGACACACCAGCTCATTCCAGTCCTTGGGTCTTTGAAGTTATTCCCCTTTCGTGGCTGATTCCTTCTTGGCATACAAGTCTTCATTCAAATGTAATCTCTTCAGAGAAGCCTTCCTTTCCCACCTCCAGTTTACACGCCTTCCCCTACCAGTGGTCCTGATGTCTGCAAATTACTTGGAAATGCACACAGAATAAGACGGGTTGAGGGACGGGTAGATGGGTGTGTGATAAAGCAAGTGCAGTGAGACGTTAATGGTGGAGTCTAGGTGGTGGGTATATGGGTATTCACTGTAAAATTAGTTCAGCTTTGCTGCATGTTTGAAATGTTTCAAAATAACGTTGGGAGAGAAAAAAAAAGCAGGAGGACTCTTCTAGAGATTAAAGAAGCAACAAAAAATAGCCCCAGCAGGTCCTACCACTCCTATCACATCACCTCACTTGATTTCTCTCATAGCACTTACCATTCTTGATAATGACCTTGTTTGTTTACCTACTTATTGTTTACTTATTTATTTATTGCTTACTGTCTAGTCATTGAAATGTAAGCCCTCTGAGGGAAGTGGCATGGACACCCATTTTCTCCAGTGTTTACAAGGCCATTTGACCCCGGTGGGCGCTCAGTAAACAAGCGTTCTTGAATGCCTCTTGGGAAAGGGCCTGGGAGCCAGTCTACTACAGGTTCACTGTAGAGACCACACTGAGGAATGAGCATGCTCGCCTAGTCTGAGGTCACTAGACAGGGAGGGCTATAAGCCAGCAGCTGAGCTGTGCCCTGTAAGGTCAGGGAGTGTGAACTGACACGGAAAAGAGGGCAACCAATGGAAGTAGATAGTGTGATTATTTCCCAAGGGTCCTAACTTCTGCCCTTGACCTATCTCATTCTTTCACAGTTTAATACTTGCCCCTCCACCCTTGTTGCCTACACCAACCCCCTCAACCCCGTCTCTAAGGCTCCAGCCCAAAGCAAAAACCCCAGCCTTATCTGACCTGAGCAAAGCCCCTCAGCTCCAAGTCCCACCCCCGAGGCCTAAGCCCCACACTGTAGACACCACCTTAAAATACATAATAGTCAGACTTCTTTTTAGATTATATTTATTTTATTTTTAGACACAGGGGAAGGGAGGGAGAAAGAGAGGCAGAGAAACATCAATGTGTGCTTGCCTCTAATGCACCCCCTACTGGGGACCCAGCCAGCAACCCAGGCATGTTCCCTGACTGGGAATCAAGCCGGTGATCTTCGGTTTAAAGGCCGGCACTCAGTCCACTGAGCCACACCAGCCAAGGCCGTATGCAGACTTCTTTAGCTGTACCCCAGCCACAAGACTAAGCCCCACGTCTTGGCAAAAGCCCCACCCTTCTATCTCAGGCTCCACCCCGTAAGCAGCTAGTTTCCCCACCCAGACCCTGAGCCCTCCTGTCAGAGCTCCTTTCTCAGCTCTGCCTAAAATGCAGTCTCCACCTTTCCGACCTAAGCCCGGCTTACATTCTAAGTTAGCTTGGAGAAGTGCTCAGGAAAGCCTAAGACCAAGACTCAAAAATTAGGGAGCCTGGATCTGTGGGACCCTAGAGGGGAAGTTGGTGGAAAGAGGGGAGGCAGTCCCTGACTTGTACCGCCCCTGGAAGGGGTGGCCCCAAACCCAAAGCCACACCCCAATGTGCTGACTCTTTATTGGATAGTGTATTCTGTTCTGGCTTCTCTCATTGGTCTCTCCATAATCCTTCTAACCGAACCTACTCTGTATTGGGCTACCCCCCCAGAGTCACTCTCTGATTGGTTCTCGATTTCCAAACTTCCTGCTTCTGATTGGGCAACTCCTTGCACACGCCTCTTTCTAATTGAATTGCTTACAATCATAAGCCTGGATGCAGACCGAAGTTCGACAACTGGGGAGGAGGTAGGACCGGTGGAAGGGAGAGGAGGAAGAGGAGATGGTTCCCTCGGTCCCCTGCCTAAGAGAGGGACTGGCCACTGGCCACAGAATAGCCTTGGGTAAAAGTTCTAACGCTACAGAATCCTAGCTGTGGGACTTAAGGCAACCATTTTTAGTTCCTGTTTCTCCGTCTGTAGAGGATAATGTACCTTCTTCATGGGGTATTGTAAGGATTAAATGAGTTAATACCTGTAAAATACTTATAGAAGTACCTGGCACCTAGGAAGCCCTCAATCAGAGGGTTAGCTATTATTAATTTTATCATGTAAGTGCACAACCTTGAACAAGTCCTTTTGCCTCTCTGACCTCTGCAGGCCAGAAATTGCTTGACCTCTTAATTGAATGACCTTTCCTGTCCCCAGCAGAGTGAGGTGGTTCTGGCCGGGAGGGCTAGGGAAGGATTGGAGCTAGAGAGGGGCAGGCCAGGCCTGAGGTCAGTACCATTGTTACCATGGCAACGGCCACCTCTCCAAAGGGAACCTGGAAAGGGGTGGGGGGTGGAGCTCCTAGGTCCTTGAATCTGGGGACTGAGAGAGGGACTGAGACCTGGAGAAGAGACAGACAGAGTGATTTATCCCTATGAAGACCTGTATATATCAGAATTTTTAGAGCCTGGAACACTGCTGATACTCAATAAATGTCCCTCAGAGACGAGAAACAAAGAGCCTGAGGGAATCAAATGTCCAGAGATGCCAGAAGAAAGAAGAATCTCCAGGCAGGGACAGGTAGGAAGTCCCAACCTCATCCCCCTCAGGGGTCCACTAAGGATCCTGGACCCTCCTTGTCTTCCCCAGCCCTCGGACCTCAAGGTCTATGCAATCACCCAAACCACCCACCCCAGCAACTCCTGAGCCCCTGAAGCAATTAAGTTTGATCTTTCAACAACTTTCCTGCCTTTAAATTCTTCCTGTCTGGGGTCCAAGAAAAGTAGCAATCAGTGCAAGCTACTGCCTGCTAGTCCCTAGAGCAGGGATGGGGAGGAGGGGAAACAGGCATTCTGCCTCCTTTACTCACAGGGACCCAGGGATTCTTATTCCCCTTTGGAGTGGCCCCTCCATGAATTCAAATATTTCTCCAATTCCTACAGGAGACCGGGCCTCCCCCACACCCTCTAGGGAAACCCACAGGGTTCTTTTCAGAGAATTACCCTCCTTTCCTCCTGGAATTCAGTGGGCATCCTCTTGGTCTGCCTGCCCTCTGCTGGCCGAAGGCTGGTACTGCAGGAACTGTCAGCTAGCGCCCACAATGAGAAACAGAAACAGCCACAACAGAAGATCTCTAGTTCTTGTATTTTAATCTCTTCAGGGTCTCGAATGTTCAGATCCTAGGAGTCAGAGTCCCCTGTTACTTTGGGGACTCATACACCAGGGACTCATATTCCCCAGGCCAGAGATCAACGAAAAAAGGACAACTTCTCTTGGAGCCAGGCCTCGGTGAGGTCATCAGTGGTACGGATTTCAAACACCTGGATAGGGAGTGTTCTCAATATTATGATCCACTCAGGAACTCCGGCCCCTTCCTCCCTCAGACCAGGAGTCCGGGCCCCCAGACCCCTCTTCCCTCACACCCAGGAATCCAGTCCCTGAACCTCCTCTTCCCTCAGACCCAGAAGCCCAGACTCCCAGACCCCTCCTCCCTAACACTCTGGGACCCTCGGGCCCCAGGCCCAGACCTTTGTGAGCTCTGCCGTTTGTACCAGTCTGTTTTTACTCCCTGCATACATCATCTGTTGTTCGGGCTTGCAGCCTGCGTGAAAAAGGAGAGAAGGGAACATAACTGGGGGACCCTGGGGTGTTCTCTAAGGCTCCAGTAATGTCCTGCAGGCCCTGGAGTTATCTAATGGTCCTAGGAGCTGTTCTAAGGAGTCCCAGTTTCCAGTTTTGTCTAGGAGCTTGAGGTTATTCCAAGGGTCCCTGGAGATGGTTTATGGGCCAGGCAGGAGTTTCTAGGTATGAGGAAAAGATGGGTTTACTTACACACCTCAGGACCAAGAAGGATGGGTAGGCTCTTGAGGAATCTAAGCCCCCGACTTCCATCCCACTGCCCTCCCTGTATTCATTCACCACATACTCCACTCATTCACATACTCACCAAGTCACACACACACCTGCACTCACAAACACACTCTTACACACCCCACACACAGAATCTAAGACCCTTTTCTCAGGATGGGTAGAACTGTGTCTCACCCACAGGGCTGGAGAAGATGAAACACAAGGGGTAGGACACTCGGCCGTCCTCATGCACATACTTGTAGCTGTAAACCACGAACCTACATCAGTGAAAGGAATTCAGACTCAGGACTTCAGCCTGGAGCCCAGGCCAACACCCATTACCTGAGTCTACAAACTTGAAATCTGCCTGAGTCTAAGAACCTAGGGTTAACAACTGAGACTGAAGGTACTGACCTCAAAAACAGTAACTGATTAAAAATCACAATGATAGTAAGTGCTAGATAGAACTACCATGTTATCTAACAGTTCCACTATATATATAAAATTCTGCCATGAAAAAGAATGGGATCTTGAGGGCCTTATACTAAGGGAAATAAGTCAGACAAAGAAAGACGAATACCATATGATGTCACTTACATATAGAATTTAAAAACACAAAAGAGAAACAAACAAAAAACCAAGCTCATAGATACAGGGAACAAGTTGGTGGTAGACCAAACAGGTGAAGGGGGTCAAAAGGTACAAACCTCCAGTTATAAAATAAGTAAGTCATGGAGATCTAACGTACAGCATGCTGACTATAATCGACGATACTGTATTGCATATGTGCAAGTGGCTAAGAGAGTAGATCATAAAAGTCCTCACCACAAGAAAAAAAATGTGTGCTGACAGATATTAACTAGACCTATTGTGCTGATCATTTGGCAGTGCATACAAATATCGAATCATTATGTTGTGCACCTGAAACAGTAATGACATATACAATAATGTTATATGTCAAACATACCTTTCTTTAAAAAGAAAAACTTAATGGCTTCAAAAAATAGTCAGTGCTCATTTGACTCACAACCACCTTACGACATGGGTGCCATCACTATCCCTGTACTGCAGATGGGGAAACTGAGGCCCAGAGAGGTGAAGTCACTTGCCCAAGGTTCATGGGTAGATTTGAACCCAAGAAATTTGGTGCTCAACTGTAAGTGCTTAACCACTATGCGGATGCTGTTCAGAGCTCTAGAACCCTGGGCTGAGACCAGGCTCAGCTACACAAATTGCCAAGCCCAGTGCATCACGGAAATATGGGGCCCCTTGTTCAAAATGCAGGAGAGAAGCTTTTTTCTTCCTTCTGCCTGTCTTGGCTCTGCTGTCCTGGACTTGGGGACTTTTGAAGGGGGAGTGCATATGCTTACAGGCACACCCTGAAAATTGTCGTTCTGGAGATTTCTGACCCCGACCCTCCGTGAATCTGCACTCAAGCACCCTGCCTGGGGCAGTACAGGGAACCCATCCAGGGCCAGAGGTGGGACTGCATGTGAGCCAAGGGAGGCTCCAAGCCCCACACATGCTCTATTGTCCCAGAAGAATCCACACACAACATTAATTCAAAAATAAAACAAGAATTTCCAGACAGCAGGCAGCTGCAGAGCCTTATCTCCCACGTTCGAGGCTCCCTTCTGGGTGCGGGGCCCTGCGGGACTACCCTGGTCAGACACCCACAAAGCTGGTTCCGGGTGGGACGGAGACTTGGAATCCTCAGCACCCAAAATTCATCCCCAGCAAGATGGAAAATCTAAACAGACCGGTTATCATAAAAGTGTCAAAGAGCTCCTCCAGCCCTGACCAGTGTGACTCAGGTGGTGGGGTGTCATCCCACAAAGTGCAATGTGGCTGGTTCGATTCCTGGTCAGGGCACAGACCTGTTGTGGGTTTGGTCCCGGTCAGGGCGCATAGGAGAGGCAACCAATCTAAGTTTCTTTCTCACGTGAATGTTTCTCTCCCTCTCTTTCTCCCTCCCTCCCTTTCTCTAAAAATAAATAAAATCTTTTTTTTTTTTTTAGTTAAAAAAAAGGAGCTCCACCACACCCAAAAGCACCGGGCTCATGCAGCTTCACACAGGACTCTCCCCAATCGTTAAATGTCACCTCATTTCTTTTTTACCCAAAGTATTCCCCAGCATTTAAAAAGAGGGAATCAATCTTTCTTTCTTTCTTTAATTCTTTCTTTCTTTTCTTTTCTTTTTTTTTTTTCATGAAGCAAGTGCAATGTTAAGGCCAAAACCTGAAAAAGTTTGTATTTGAAAAAAGCAAGCTCTAACCCTGGCTGGCGTAGCTCAGTGGATTGAGCGCGGGCTGCGAACCAGGTATCGCAGGTTCGATTCCCAGTCAGGGCACATGACTAGGTTGCAGGCCATGTCCCCCAGCAACCGCACATTGATGTTTCTCTCTCTCTCCCTTACCCTTCCCTCTCTAAAAATAAATAAATAAAATCTTTAAAAAAAAAAAAAAAAAGCAAGCTCTAGCCCTGGCTGGTGTGGCTCAGTGGATTGAGTGTCTGCCCGCTAACCAAAGAGTTGCCAGTTCGATCCCCAGTCAGGGCACATGCAGGCCAGGTCCATAGTTGGGGGCGTACAAGAGGCAACCACACATTGATGTTTCTCTGCCTCTCTTTCTCCCTCCCTTCCCCTCTCTAAAAATAAATAAAATCTTTTTTTAAAAAAAAGCATGTTCTAATGTCACATATGATTCTCAGTGTAAAGTCCTGCAATAAGATATTAGTATATTGTACAAAAAGTCCTAGGGTAAGAACTCTTGGCATCAAACCCAGAGATCCCAAGCAGTCCCTCAGTCTCCACCTCCATCATCGCCCCTCTCCCCGTAGCCTGACCCTCCTGTTCCTTGTTCCTTCCCCCAGGATACCTTGGCTGTCTCTCTGGCAACTCCATTTTTAGTTCCTCTGGAGAAATGTTCTGGAGGGTAGGGGGAACCAGAAGAAAAAAAAATACTGCCATTTAGCATGCATTTACTAGGTGCCAAGACCTGGTCTAAGTAACACACATGGATTAACTCACGGAGCTCTTCCCCAAGCCTGTGGGCGAAGTCCTATTATTATCCCCACTTTACAGGTGAGCAAGCTGAGGCCCAAAGGTGTTAAGACACTTGCCCAAGATTGCACAGAAACTCTGAGCAGAGAAGTTCAAACTTGAATCTGGGTTTAAATCATAACCACTTCACTGTACTTCCTTTCAGAAGACCTGCAGGAGGGAGCCCAGCGCCTGGCCAATCCCCCTTGCCTGTCAAACACCCCCAGCCTCAGTCTCCATATCCACTCCCCGCAAATCCTAACCACAACACTATGAGGTAAGCCTTATTATCATTCCCATGTTACTGATATAGTGAGTCCAAAAGAGGGTGAGGTCTACCCTTTTATAAAGGATTTCTGCTAGCTTTTTGTTAATTTATCTGGAAATTCTTTCATTTAAGTGCCAATAAAGTATTATCATCATTATCATTTTATTGAGTATATGCTAAGTGCCAAGCCTTCTAAACCCATTACAAACATTAAATCACTGAATCCACAAACGACTCTATGAGGTTGCTACAGTTATCTCCCCTTCACAGATGAGGAAACAGAGACCCATACAGGCAAAGTCTCTTTCCTAGGATCACAGCTGAGCTGGGACTTGACCTCCAGGTCCTTCTGACTCCCAGTGCCAGGTTCTTAATATCAGTTCTAGACCCTTGGGTGTCCCAGTCCCACCCTGTGCTTCTTGGGGGCCCTATCCGCCCTCACCTGAAATTCTTCTTCCAGCACCACCATCTGCCGGTCTTTGTCCACCTTCACTGGGGAGGGATGGCACACAAGGGTTAGGATGCCCCTTCTAACTCAGTGACTCTAGCCAGCCCTCCCCATTTGTCCCCACTGCCCTCCCGTCCTTCCATAGGGGAAAATGACACTCACTTATTATGGCTGCGTTGTCTGTCTCTTTCCGAAAGCGAAATTTCCTCAGCTTTTCCTTTAGCTCTGGGTCGACCTCGCACACCACCAGGGAGTCAGACTACAGCAGAACCCAAAAAGAGCTGAACTGGCCTGGCCTCAGGCCCTGCCTCCTGCCCAAGCCTCAGTTTCTCTGTCTTCTAATGAAGAGGAACGCCTCAATAGCCCGTACAAAGCCTTCGTGAATGTGAGGAAAAGGCACCCTTTCCCCAAGCACATGCTGCCCCTCACCGGAGCACACACTTGGGGTGCAGAGCATAGGCCAGGCTCCAGCCCTCCAGCAGGCACCCTTGGACAACAGTCAAGGAGCCCCAGGGATGCTTGCCTGGGGCTAAACCCGGAACTACCATCTTCCTTCCCCCAGCCTTTTCCTTTGCCACAGTGGGGTCCTCTTCCCAGCCTCTGACCTC
Organism: Tonatia bakeri; assembly: GCA_004024845.1. NCBI lineage: Eukaryota > Metazoa > Chordata > Mammalia > Chiroptera > Phyllostomidae > Tonatia > Tonatia bakeri. The sequence goes on from PVIA01010628.1 coordinate 23,089, forward strand.
CAACCCACAGCCTGACCTTCACCCAGGCACCCTACCAGGCCCAGACCCACCCATACGACCCCTGACCCTCAGACCATGACTTTTCTGTCCACAGGCCTCTTCTTTCTCAGTTCCGCTGTCTTCTAGGGGTGGGGACCAGGGCTGGGGGAAGGAAGGCGGGGTGTAGGGTAGGGGAAAGGTTTTATCCAACACCACATCCTGTTTATGCCCATTCTAGGACAACTGTTGTAGAGGGCTCCTCCCCCTCCTTCCTTCCCCTTATCTACAGGACCTCGAAGCCTTTGCAATCACCTAGACTGGGGTTTCAATGCTGCCTTGCTACGTGACCACAGCTAAGTAACTTCATACCTCTGATTCAGGATTATTGTGAGGATAACATAGCTTCACATGTCTCCAGGCATGGTGGACATGTTCAATACACAGTAGGTATCCCCCCTCCCCCAGGAAGCCTTCCTGGATGTTCCCCAAACTAGAATATTTTAATTCCAGAGCTGAAAAGGAGAGCTGCTGGTCAAACTGCCACCTATTGTGTTGATGTAGAAATGGAGAGGGGAGAGGAGACAACACCGCGGCAGCAGGATGATGGTGATTTTCTCCTTTGAAGTTGTTCGGCCTCACAGGTTTTGTAATGGGACCTACAGAAATGGTGTTCCTCTTGTCAACCCAGTACCCCCTTTCCATTAAGAGCATTTTGTATTACTTCCTATCCCATCCTGAGATGAAATTCCTAAATAATGTACCCTACTTATACACATAATTTCTTAAAAAATCAATATAATGTTCTAACTGTCATATAAAGAAGAAATGAAAAAGAACTAATTTATAGGAAAACCCCATGTATTTCGGTGAGAAAATACAAGCAAACGAGAATTTTTGCAGATTCCAGGCTCACAATGGCCGCTTCCCTCCGCAGTTGACAATAAGCCTTTATTGCCCCCTCTTCTCCGCGCTGGACCCCACCATGACCTGCTCAAGGGCATCGCTGCAGCTGTTCCCCCCTCTCCCTGCATCAGCCATATTACTGCCCCCGCTGGATCTTTTCCTCATATAGGCCGTATTATTTCTTCCATCTTAAAAACTAAAAACCCTATCTCCTGCCCGGCCACTGCCCATTCATTTCCTTCCCTTTTCATTAAAGCTTCTCAAAAACATCGTTTACACTGCCTAGCTCCGATTTGTCCTCCCAGTTTCCTTCTACTCTTGCCCAGCAGACTCTCACTCCCATCCCTCTCCACTGACAGGGCCACCAGTGACCGTATGGTCCCAGACCTGATGGTCAATGCTAATTCTTCACCCGACACCATCCTTCACTCCCTGCACTCTGAAACATTTTTTTACTTTGCTTTCAGGACACCACCCTCACCAGGTTTTCCTCCGACTCCTCTAGCTGCTCCTCATTTTGACAGTGGGGTCCCAGGCCTCAGTCCTTGGTCCTCTCATCTTTTCTGTCTACCTTCCTCTCTTCCTGATCCTGTAGTCTCTTGCCATTCATAAGAGCTACCTTAATTGTTTCTCTGCTGGGCATCCCCCTGTACTCTAGACTCACATCCAGTGGCCAACCTGAAATCACCTGAATGTCTTGGAGCCATCCTTCACCCTTCTCTTTCCTTTGACAATGTACATCCGAACTTGTCAGCTCAGACTTTGTAAATGTAACCAGAGCCTGCCCTCTTCTCCCCCTCCACAGCCCATACCCTAGTCCTGACACTTTCATGTCCTTCCTGAACATTTGAGCCCTCCCTCTCTCTCTCTCTCCCCCTCCCTCTCTCCCTCTCCTCCACACTGTTTCGTCGCTTCCCTCTCCCCACACTCTATTCTTCATGGGACTGCCAGAGAGATCCTAGTAAAACCCAAGTCAGATGACATGTCTTCTCTCAAACCCCTCCCACGGCTCTCCTGTTGTTGGGGTAAAAGCAAACGTCCTTATGTGGTCTTTAGAAGTTATCTGGCCCTGGCTGGTGTGGCTCAGTGGATTGAGTGCTGGCTTGCATGCAATCCAAGCGGTCACTGGTTTGATTCCAGGTCAGGGCACATGCCTGGGGTGTGGGCCAGGTCTCCAGTTGGGGGCGCGTGAGAGGCAACCACACATTGGTGTTTCTCTCCCTTTCTCCCTCCCTTCCCCTCTAAAATAATCTTTTTAAAAAATTATCTGCCATTAATGCTCCTCCATTACCTCTTGGACCCCGTCTTTCACCTCTTTGCTCACTTCAGTTGTGTTAGCCTTTGTGGTTCTGTGAATGATCCTGCCACTGGGCCTTTGCACTTGCCATTCCCTCTTTCAGGAACCCTCTTTCCCTCATGGTTCACCTCTTAATTCCTTCAGATTTCTGTTCAAATCCCACCTGGTGAAATGTCTTTTGCTAAAATAGCACTGACCCCACTCCTCCATCCCCTCAGCTAGTTTTATTTTTCTCCACAGTACTCATCACCATGTTAGATTGTGTTTATTGTTTGTGCCCCTCCCCAGGAATGTGGGCTTCATGAAGACAGATAAGCTTTGTCTGCATTGTCCATTGATGAAATTCCAGTAACTTGAGCAGTGCATGCACATACAAGGGGGAACACCCCCAAAAAAGAATTTATTGATAAAAATTTGTGTATTCTTACATGTTTAAACTTCGGTCACCTTCAAAGTACACTCCTTTTGATGTAATACACCTATTGAGATGGTTTTTCCACTGCTCAAAACAGTTTTTTAACTCGTTGATTTTGATGCTTTTTAGTGCTTCTGCCATTTTTGTTTCACTTCTTCCACTTAGGCAAAACGTTTCCCTTTGAGGACTTTTTTCATCCGGGGAAACAAAAAAATGTCACTCAGGGTGAGATTGGGTGAATAGGGAGGGTGGGGCAAGGGGGTCATGCCATTTTTCATCAAAAACTGCTCAACACTCAGCGCAGCATGGGCAAGTGCGCTTGTAAATCACCATCATGAAGTGAGCAAATGCGTTGAAGGGTCTCCAATAAAAGTTCACAGACGCCAAACAAAACCTCTCACAATACCAGTTGGTACACTGGTGCAGATGGGTTCCCAGAACACGCACCTAGCAGGGGAGGCCTGTTCTACAAGGGGCCTGCCCACTAGGAAATTCCAGGAGGTTTTTGGGTCTTCCTTGTATTAGGTACATAAGAAATACTATTAAATGAGTAAATGAAGTAGCACCTATGGAGCACAATCACTCCATGTGGTGTGAAAGTTCTTGCCTCAGTGTAGGGGCTACTGGATGGGGTTTGTGCCATCCCCCACCCTGGCTTGAAATGGCCTTTCCTCACAGCATCCATGATGCCACACTTTCCTCGTTTTCCTCCTCTCTGCTGCTCCTTCTCAAGAAATCTTTGCCCATTTCTTTGCTCAAATTTTCCATGTTCCCTTTTTTGTCAGGGTCCTTGTCTCCATTCATATCCCTCATACCCTCCCCAGGCTAGGTCACTGATTCCCACAGCTTCAATTACCATGTTCGATGATCCTCAAATCTGGGTTTCCAGCACCAATTTCTCTTAAGCTCCAGACACAGGGGGTGCACAGACTCCTGGACCCTGCTGCTGGGTGGCCCACATTGGGCTCCGAATCTTCAAATCCTGTATCTTTCCTGGGTCTCCTTCTCAGGGATACCCCCAGCCCCCCAATCCCCCAGCCAGAGGGCCTTATCTTAGACAGCTCCCTCTCTCACCTCTGAAGCCAACCAGTTCCAGCAAGGGCCAGCCGGTTCAGCATCCTGGGCTTTTCTCCCACCCGTACCTCCTCCCCTCCCCACGGTTCCAACCTGGTGCAAACGCCCATCTCCCATCCCTGATGCTTCCCTTTACTCACAGCCCCGCTTCCTATTCCCTCTGATACAGGAGCCAGAGACATCTTCCAAACCCCCAACTCACCATGACTCTTCCCAGCTCGAAGCCTTTCCACGGCTCCGTAGTGCCCAAGAGACCGGTCCAAATTCCCTCAAGTGGCCAAACATCTGGCTGCAGCTCAGGCCCACCACTCTCTGCCTTGAACTCTACAATACACCTCGACTGCATTTCCTGAGTTCTTCTAACAAGCCACGTCTCAGTCACCTGGGAGCCTTCTAAGCGAAGACCCAGATTCTGCTTAGTTCATCCCGAGCCAGGGAAGTTCGTGAAAGAACCAACAGATAACAGCAAGAGCAAAAACTCCCATTTATTGATGATTTCCTTTGTGTCCAGCGCTTTCCATGCATCGTCTCTTTCAATCCTATTCCATTTGAGAGAGTAAGCAACAGGCTTAGATGGGGGTGTGCTGAGAAAGCACAGACTCCAAAAGCCTGAGCGCCAACCTGGACAGATGAGGGCACCGACGGGCCAGGGCTTTAGGCGGGGCTCCCCGAGAAGCCGGCAGCCGGCCTCGAACGCCAGAATGAGGAATTATGACTTAGCACGAAGCCGCTGAGATACTTGCGCACGAGACTGCCCCCTGTGGACCAGGAGGCCCAATGCTAGAGTCCGCCGGGCCCGTTGCCCGTAGCAACGTTGCGCGCGCCCCGCCCTTTCCCCTCCCGATCGTCAGCCCCCGGACCGACCAATCCCACGGAGCAAGGGGCGGACCTCCGGGCCTCCATCCAGCCCCGTCGCTCTCCTCGCCTCCAGGACACGGCCTTCCTCCGCGCTCACCGCCCGCCCTTCCCGCTGCCCTCGCCGCCCGTTGGCGAGGGTGCGATTCGTCACTGCGGCGTCTGCTAATGCTGGCGCGCGGCAGCTCCGCCGGGGCGGGGCCAGGGGCGGTGACGCACGGCGCGGTGACGCAGCGCGACGGCGGCAGTGGCGGCGGCGGTGGTCGGTGAGGGAGGAGGGAGGGGAGCTCGCGGGCTGGAGAGGGGGCGACGGCTGTGGCGGTGGCCTGAGGAGGCCCGAGCGGAGGCGGCGGCGGCCGAGGCAGTGAGTCGTGGGCAGGGTTGGGCGGTCCCGGGGCAGCGGCGGGTCAGAGCGCTCGGGGCTCACCTAAGGGCGCCCCAGGCCGCGCGGGCGGCCCCGCCCCCTCAGGGACCCCGAGCCGCGGGCGGCGGCGGGCTCGGAGCGCGGGCCTGAAGGGTCCGGACCCTTGAGAGGAGTCCCTGTCCCGGTCCTCCGAATAGCTTTCACAGTCCACCTCGGAAGCTTCCCTTACAGATCCCCCTCACACCCTCGGGATCAACCCCGCTGTCTACCTCAGACACCTCCTTGGAGGGCGGTCCCCAGCGACCTCAGAGACCCCTTGAGGCCCCCGGGCCATCCTGCCCCTACGGTCCCAGGTCCTCTCAGGAGCCCACCCCTTCCATTCCCAAGGCTTGTCCCGAGATTGTCCTGTCTTGGAAATTGACCTCAGAGAACCGTGCCCCAAATCCCCATCTATCTTCTCTTTCCAGAAATATTCCCCTGTCCACTTCTCAGATATTCCGGCAATATGTGCCAGATGTCTTCTCCCTTTGAAACCCTGAAAACCTCCTTCATGGTTTCTCTAAAATCCCTTCCAGACCCGGACATTCCCGGAATCTTCCCCAGAGGTGGATTTTGCATAGCCCCCCAGTCTCCCACAGACTTCCCTCTCACTTACACCCATATACTAAAAATCACCCTGGAGATTTTCCATTCAGAGTCCCAAATCTCAGAACCCCTGACCCCAAATCCTTCAGAAAGCCCCTGATGTACCCTGAAATATTCCTCATAGACTCCCTAAAATGTATGGCGAACTACTCTTCCACATTCTAAAAGCTTCTTCCAAAACTCCCAAGTCTTTCCTAGTAACCCACACCAAATGTCCCAAAAATTGCAAAATTTTCCTTTATGGTTTTTCTCTATGACTTCCCCCACCCCTTCTAAACCTTTTAAGTGAACTTTCTAATGTCCTCCTCACAACTACTGTAAACCCTAAGACCCTTTCCAGGACCCCTCTGAGGTGCAGTGTTTCAGAATCTCACGTCTTCTCAGAGACCCCAGCAACCCCCTTGAGCTCTCCTAAGGTGTGCCCTTGAAATCCCTCTCCCTCACAGGTTCACTCAAATCCTCTAGAACCCTCTGTAGAAAACCCCCACTGCCAATCTTCCCTCAAAAGAACTCTGAGCTCCTGCTTTTAGAAAGTCCCAGAATTCTCTCTGAAAAGCCCTCTACCCTGACATTCCCACATTCCCCTCAGAAGACCCACCTTCCTCATATACCTTTTTGAGGGTTTTCCTCAGGTTTCTCCTCATCTGAGCTCTCTGAGAAGTTGTTTCTAAAAAAGACCTCTGTCATCCTACCCTAGTGCATCTAAGATCTCAGTAGACCACACCTCCCAATCACTCTTTAGAGAATTTTCCAAAATTGCCCTGCATTAACAACCCAGCCTCCAGCACTTCATGAGATTTCCTCAGAACTCCCCCTCAGATTCCCCCTCTGACATCCCCAAGAAGCCTTATTCAGGACCCTATCAGATTTACCCCTTTTACAACCCTATATACACCCTCTCATCTGCATTCTTTTCCTCTGAAGTCAGGTTAGAGATCCTTTGCATATCTGAGCCTCTTTCCCTCATTATCCCATCATGGAACCCCAACATCCTTCAGACAACCCTCTCAACAGGCTCTAGCCCTGACTGGTATGGCCCAGTGGATTGAGTGCTGGCCTGTGAACCGAAAAGTTGCTGCCAGGGCATATGCCTGGGTTGTGGGCCAGGTCCCCAGTTGGAGGCATATGAGAGGCAACCAATGGATGTTTTTTCCCCTCTTTCTCCCTCCCTTCCCCTCTCTCTAAAAATAAATAATTTTTTTTGAAAAGAGACCTCATGTCCCCTTTCAATAAAAAGTTTCTCAGGAGACACTCTCACCACTTGAAATCCCAAACCTCAGAGGCTTTTCTTTCAGACCATTTTTCTTAGGTTCTGTCTTCATAGACCTCCTGCCTATAGAGATACCCTTAACACCTCCTTAGAGACTACTCAAAGGCTCCCCCCACCCCCATTTTTCTGTCAAAAGCCTTCATCTTCCTTTTCCCCTATAGTGGGTCTCGTGTGGTCCCTTGACTAGCAGCATCTGCATCACCTGGGAACTTAGTAGAAATACAGATTCTTGGATCCTGCCCCAAACCTACTGAATCAGAAAATCTGGGTATCAGGGCCAGCAGTCTGTTTTTAGGAACCCTCTTGGTGTTTCTGGTGCATGCTCAAGTTTGAGAACCACTTCCTTGTAGGAGGATTTCCCTTTTCCCACAGAAAGCCCCCAAAAGATGCCTCAGGGTATAAATCTGTGCCCTATGGCCCACCTCCCATTTTCCTGGAAGTACCCTTTGTGAAGTACCCAACCTCCAGAAAGACCCCTTACTCTCCTCCTAACTTCTCCACGAAGTTACCACACCTGAGCATTATTTCAGATTCTACTGCTAAATGGTTGGTTCCCTTTCAGGTCTCCCTTAGCACTTTCTCCTTCTGGCTTCCCCTCCACACCATCCCCCAGTCTTTGGTGCTTCGGCTTCACATTGCTACCTCCTCAAACACACACGTACATCTCTTTTCATCTACTCCCCATCTGTCCTTCTCCACATAGGCACCCTCCCCTTAAGGCACCTGCAAGTCTTCATTCTCTGTCTTACTGCCCAGTGCTCTTTATTGTGCTTCTTAGAACACCACTCAGCTTCTTCCTTGTAGTTTATCATGAACTTGCCCACTTAACCCACCCTCCCTGGACTCGGAGTTTGGAAAATACTCTGGATGTGTCTTATACCTCTCTGAAAACCACAAAGTGGGATCTGCCCTCTGTAAGTTATTGGGAATCATTGGATCATTGGCAGTTCTTCTTGTGTTTGGCTAGAAATCTCCAAGTTTCTCAGATCTCACTCCCCATTCAGGTTCAACATATCACACCTTGTTTCCATCTCCCTCTCTTCTCTCTACCCAGCTCCTTTTGCCTCTTCTCCAAGGAGATGTTGTGTGCCTCAGCTGCTCCTATCTGTGGGACTTTTCTTTGTATTTCCTCCTGATTCCAAGCTACCCCAAGTCCTATTCCTGATGACTTGCCTCATCCCATCCTGCTTGGCTTCTCAGCCCCCTTCAGGACTTTCAGCTTTCTTTAAGGGATTCTGTTTCTGGAATCAAGAAGAGGAAACAGAGATCACAGTGCAAACACTGGGGCCTGCCTTCAGGGAGCTCTCAGTACAGTAAAGAGGTTGGGCAGGTACACAGTGCAGAACATGAGGTACAAATTTTATGTTGGGGAAATTCAACAGTGAGAGAAGGAGCACTTTCTACTTCATAGAAAAGAGGTATTTGGGCTGGATGGTGTTCCACCGGAGTTCGGACAATGCTGAGTAGCCTCCCAGGCAGAGGAAACAGCTTATGCAAAGGGTTGAAGACAAGAAAGGATCCTCATCTTTCACCCATGCATCTCTTCTCTTCTCCTAAAGTGTAAAGATAAAGGAAAAGACATCTTCCATCTGCATTGTATTTGCTAGCTGCACTTTAGTGACCCAAAAAGTAATATTAATGACTACCGTTTATTGAATTATTGTTATTTGCCAGTCACTGTTTAAGTGTTTTACATGTATTATCTCATCTCATATTCACAGGACGTACAAGGTAGGTAAACTACAATTATCCTCATTTTGTAAAGGATGAAATTGAGAACAGATAGCACAAATAGAAGCTCTCTGGTCCCTGTCTGTCCCAAGATGATAGTGTCTGAAGTCAGAGAGTTAGATTTTCTGTTCTGATAGGGTTGGGAGCAATGGGGCATTGTAATGTAGTACTTAAGTATGCAGACTTTGGAGCCAGATAGGATTTGCATCCCGCATGTCACCAGTTTTGTGACCTAGGACAAATTACTTAACTTCGCTGTCCTTCATTTTTTACAGATAAAAAATGAAGATAATAATATCCTACTTCATAGAATAATTATAAAGATTAAGTAAGTTAATACATATAAAGGGTACTTAGAATAATGCCCTGCATTAGAATAAGTCCTAAGTGTTAGCAAAAAAGAAAAAGCTCTTATCAGCAAGGATTCTAAAGGCAGAAGTGGTAGAACCTTAGCTCAAACTAATTTAATCAAAAAGAAGAATTAGCCCTGGCTGGTGTGGCTCAGTGGGTTGAGTGTTTGCCTGCGAACTGAAAGGTCGCTGGTTCAGTTCCTGAGCAGGGCACAAGCCTGGGTTGCGGGCCAGGTCCCCATTTGGGGACGTGCGCGAGGCAACCGATCAGTGTTTCTCTTTCTTACATGGATGTTTCTCTCCCTCTCTCTCCCTCCCTCCCCTCTCTCTAAAAAAATAAATAAATTCTTTAAAAAGAGAGAATTAATCGATTCATGTTACTGAAAAATCTAGAGCTAGACTGGCTTCAGAACTAGCTGCATCCAGTTTAAACAATGCAGTGATCTCTCCCTGTTTCTCCACTGACTTAGCTTCATCCTCTGTGGGTTTCTGCTTTGTGATGAGAAAGATGGCCCTCAGCAACCCCAGGCTGAAATCCTACCTCTTAGCAGTCTCAGTGGAAAGGGGAATCTTTCCTAGGAGCCCCAGTTTGAAAGGTTTTTTCCCTGAAAAAAGTGTAAGATGATGACAGAGATCCTTAGTGACATGTTTTAGGCTTGTTCCCCTGGAAGTGTCTCTCCTGCTGAGCCAGATAAAATTGATGACCTTTCTGAACATTAATGATAGTCCCTCTCCTTATTGTTTCCGTAGCTCCTATCTGATTGTTTTGATTTAGAGAGAGTATATGACTCGTCTGACCCAGTCAGACTTTCCTTTGGGATCTCACTGGGAAAGATAGGAATGAGATGACTGGCTTGATTTGGTGGTATCCTCAAGGCGCAGGAATCCAGCAGTACTGGTGTTCGGTTTCCTATAGTCAGTTTTGGGTTTCCAGGGCCCAGAACTTTGGAATATAGTTAAGTAGTGAGTAGAGTTTGTTTTGTTTTGGTGTAAATTTTTTGAATAGAGTCTGGTTGAGGGCAAGTCACAGAATAGCAGTATATAGAGTATGCAAGTCTCAAGTGTCTCTAGCAGTTAAACAACTTACAGAGATACTTTTCTAGGTACTGGAGATACCATAGTAAATGCAAAAGTCAAGGTCTTGAATCTCATAAATCTTATATTCTGATGAGGGAGAGAATATATAAACAAATAAAATCAGATAGTGATATATGCTATGAAGGAATTAAAACAGTAATGTGAAAGAAAGGGTGAGGATGGCCACTGTACACAAGGTGGTCAGAGTTGACCTCTTTGAGGAGTGACAGTTGAGCCTGATTACCTGAAAGATGAGAAGGCCTCAGCTGTGGATGATCTGGTAGTGAGGCACCCTAACCCAAGCATTGTTACGTGTGGAGAAAGAATTGCTGCAAGGTGGGGAAATTTTTCACAGATACTTACTGAGAATCTGTTAAGTTCTAGGTGCTATGCTGGGAGTTGAAAATGTAACAGTGAATAATACAGCCACAGTATTCTCTTCCTTAATGGGTCTTACAGTAAAGGTACTTCTGGAGGAGATGTGGCCTTTGAAGATGTTTTGATGATGATACCAGACCAAACACTCCTTCCTACTGGGGAGATGAAGAAGTGTGGGGCACATATACACCTAGACCTGATTGATAAGAATGAACCAGCCGTGTGATGATCTGGAGAAGAGCATTTCAGGTAGAGGGGTCAGCAAGTACAAGTTCTGAAATGTGTTCAAGGAATAGCAAGGAGGCCCGTGTGGGTGGAGTATAAGTAAGGCAAGAGGAGCAGAGGGGTTAGAGAGGTTGACAGAGGCTACATAAGAGGATTGGGAAACTATTGGAGGATTTTTAAAGCAAGACAGTGACATTATCTGATTTTTTTTTTCTTTTTAGAAAGTTCACTGGTTTCTGCAAGGAAAATGGACAAAAATGGAAGCAAAAGGCAGGTTAGGAGGCAATACATTTATCCAAATGAGAAAAGGTGGTGATGAGTATAGTGTTGGTAGTAAAAATGAAGAGAAGCTGATATATTTTGGGTATAGAGAAATCAGAACTTAATGATGGCAGTAAAGAAAGAGGAATCCAAAATGATGATAACAACTCTGAGAGTATTTATGCCTCACAACTCTATGAGAATAGGTACTATTATTAAATACATTTTGTATATGAGAGAACAGGTACAGCAAAGTGAAATGATTTGCCCAAATTAAGGCAGGTAATAAGTGGTAGGGTTATATTTCCAACCCAGGCAATCTGGTCCCAGAGCCACCTGAGTTTTGGGAAAGAGAAAGGGAGGGCATGTTTAACCAACATTATGAAAAAAAGAATGATTAGCCCTGGCTGGTGTGGCTCAGTGGATTGAGTGCCAGCCTGCGAACCAAAGCATTGCTGGTTTGATTCCCAATCTAGAGCACATGCCTGGGTTGCGGGCCAGGTCCCCAGTACAGGGCATGTTAGAGGCAACCAAACATTGATGTGTCTTGCCCTCTCTTCCTCCTTTCTACTCTCTAAAAATAAATAATTAAAATCTTTTTAAAAAATTCATAAAAAAGAATTATCAAGATGAGATGACTAGATCTTGTGGGAGAGGAAGGAATCGAAGACGACTCGAGAAACACTGAGTTGTCTGCATAGAGGTGATAGTTGAATCTATAGGAGTTGATTACATTCCTAAGTGAAAGGATACATGTATTGAAAAGGGAAAGAAAGCCCTGGCCAGATAACTCACTTGGTTAGAGATTCATCCTGATACACCAAGGTTGTGGGTTTGATCTTCAGTCAGGGCACATACAAAAACCCAACTAACATATGCATAAATAAGTGGAACAACAAATTGATATGTCTGTCTTTCTGTCTCTTTTTCTCCCTCCCCCTTCTCTCTCTGAAATCAATAAATGAAACAAAATTTTAAGCGGGAAAGAGAGTCAGAGATAGAAGTTTAGAGGGAAGGGGCATACTTAGGGGTGGAAGGAATAAAAGAGACAGTAATACATTGCGGGGAAGCAGGGCTGGGGTTAGGATACCAGCTTGTTCTCTACTTTGGGGTTTCCTAAAGCTCTGCAGACTGTGTTATCTTCCAGGAGGCCTTCACTGGCTTCTAACTTCTTCCTTCTCCCTTTCTCAGAACCGTTCATACAGAAGCTTCATTCTTGGGTTAGGCAATAGCATACATCTTTTGTGTACATATTTCAGGAGTTTCTGAAAATACTGGTTGGTTTTTACACAAGAGAAGTTGGACTGCCTTGGGTTCTGACATTCTACTGTTCTTAGGTCAGGATAGTGAGTTAACCTTAGGTAACTAGTCTATTACCTTGTTCATGAAGTGTGAGTTACACAAAGGCCTAGGTGGGTGCTGTAGAAGGGCTAGGAATGAGTAGGAAGGCTAATAGGAACCCCTCTTTTATCCAGAGATGTTGGCATTAAACGATGTACCCCTTCAACCCAACTTTCTATAGCATTATTCTCAGGAACAATCAAGAATTCCAAAGCCAGCTTGCCTGGCCTTGAAAATCTCAGTTTAGATGTGTGCATCCTTGGATAAGTGACTTGACTTTCTATGAGCCAGTTTTTCCATCTGTAAAATGTGGATATTATATACACATATATGAGATATAGAATATATAGTTTTAGATCAAATGAGCTCACCCACTAAAAGCTGTTAGCATAGGGTCTGGGACCTGATACTTAATGTATAGTATATTGAAGATACGCCAAGCATAATGCTAGGCGTTTTTCTCTACATTGTTTCATTTCATTCTTACAACTGAGTTACTTACCCTCTGGGTCAACACAGCAAATAAGTATCAGCTGGAAAGCCTCGATTTCAGTCAGGTCTGGCAGACTCCATGGTGCTACTCTGTATGTGGAGAGTTGACTTCCAAAGGTGTCTCCTGTTTGTGGCCCGCTTCTTACTCTTCCAGGCCAAGGAAGGAGCCTAGTGGGCACTTTTTCCTGGAACCTCTTAGGCAACTTTTGGCTCCATTTCCCACCCTCCAGGGTTGGTGGATGCTTCCCAAGAAGGTTACTGAGCTTCTCAGAGACCAAATATGCCAGCAGTATTGTTGGGCTTTTTGAGACACTCTGCTATAGGGGTTCCACTCTCATGTCCTCAAAGGCAGGGAGTCATTTTTGGTGACATGAAGACAAAGACCAGAGCAGTGGTTAATTGTCTTATATGGGAGGAGTCTCGGCTTTTTCAACTTTAAGTGACAGAAGCCCAACTTAGACTGGCTAAAACGAAGTTTATTGGTCCATGTAACTAAAACATTTTCAGGGTGGGGAGGGGCTTCAAGCTTGCTGTTTCCAGGTCTTCAAGTGTGAACAGGTTTCCTTTTTTTTCACCTAATTTGTTGGCTCTGCCTTCATCTCTGCCGGCTTCATTCTAAGGCAGGCTGTCACTGAGAGGTAGCAGAAGTGGCAGTCAGTAACATTAGAAGATGTGTAATCTGAGCAACCCTAACCAAGAACTTATTTCCCCCAGTAGTTCCAGCAAAAGTTGAGGGAGGACTTTCCTTGTCTCAGCCTTACTCTATGTCTACTCCTAGATTCAAAAAAGGCAGTTAATTCTCTGAAGTAAACTTATAAGGGGGTGGTACTAGAAGGTGAGAATGGATATTTGGCAGTCAAATCCACCAAAATCTACCACAGTAAGATGCTACCACAGTAAGATGCCTCAGAATAGTCAGTGTGATGCCTCTTCCCCAGCCCATCTCACCAGCCAGGTCTTCTTTCTCACTGTAACTGGCTCTTTGATGGAAGACCATTTGGTCCTTTGCAGTTATTTGTCCAGACCAAACACCCAGCATCTTTCTGTCCAGAGTATAGGAACCCTTCCTTCAGGGCTGGTTTTTACTTCTTTTAATAGTACAGTCTTAAAACTGACTGTTAACCTAAAGTCCTGGTGTTTGCTGAGGTGTCTGACCTATCCCTAGGCACTAGATCCTTTTTTCAGTCATGTTTCCTGAACAGTGAGGGTGGCTTGAAAGGGTGAACCAGAGAGGTGGGAGGAAGGGATAATTATCTTACTTCTGGTCTTTTCCCAGTATATGTCTGTCTGGTTAAAGGACCACAGGCCACAGGCTTTGTTAGTTCTGTATAGTGGCTATTTTAATGTGGATTAATTTCCAACATTTAAAAATAGGGGAATTTTTTAAAAATAAAAATAGGGGAATCTTGCCCTGGCTGGTGTAGCTCAGTGGATTGAGCGCGGGCTGTGAACCAAAGCATCACAGTTTCGATTCCCAGTCAGGGCACATGCCTGGGTTGCAGGCCACGGCCCCCAGCAACCACACGTTGATGTGTCTGTCTGTCTGTCTGTCTCTCTCTCTCTCTCTCTTTCTCTCTTTCTCCCTCCCTTCCCTCTCTAAAAATAAATACATTTTATAAATAAATAAATAAATAAATAAATAAATAAATAAATAAAGGAGAATCTTATTTAAATTTCCAGATTTCTGTCTCCTCTTTCAGAAAAAAAAAAAATCTTAAAACCTAACAGCACTAGAGCGACATTCCCACGTGGCAGCAGTTGATTAGAGCTAAATTGTGACTTCTCCCTTTAGACAGGGTATGTGGTTTCTAGCGTATCATAATCTTCACCAGCCTGCCATTTAAAACCTGGCCTTGTAATGCATCATGTTTGAGACCCTGCTCTGTCCCAAGACTTTCTGCTAGCATTTGACTTGGGGAAACAATCTGGATTAATGTTTAGTCAACAGTTTATTTGGGGGAGATGGTGCTGTTGCTTAGGAAAAGTAACAACTTAATAAAAAGAGTTTATGGAAAGGAGTGTGCACAACCTTGGTCTGTTTGTGGGTTTGGTCATCCTTTTCAGTAAACGCTGTTGGCATATCAAACCTCCCGTCACAGATGTTCCCTCTGAAATAGTAACATGTCCTTCTATCTTACCAGTTGCCACCCAGTGAAGGAATCCTTCCCACTCGCAAGGGATGTTCTTTCAGCCTCCACTTGACCACTTCCAGCAGCCAGAGGGCTTATTACTTCCTCACATGGCAGCCAGTTTCATTCTTGGACAGATTCATTATTTAAAAATTTTTCCTTATGTTGAGGCTGCTGCTGTCTCCTTGGGACTGAAAGCCACAGACTGCTGGGGCTGGGAAGGGAAACAGATTTTTTCGGGCTTGTAAGCTACCACTTACCCATTCTGCATCCAGGGCAAACGTTGATAACCAGTCGTATTACTCTTTCTCAGTGAGCCAGAACGTGGAATCTATCTTAAACATTTTTTTAATTCCTCTAAAATTTATAGATGTGTTCATCTGTAACTGTGAAGTAGTAAAAAATTATGTAAAGAGTATTAGTAATTGTTCCTTCTCTCCAACGTGAACAACCTTAGGGTATATCCTTTATACATTTCTCTACATACATATATACATATGTGTAAATATATTCAGATGTAAGATATATTACAGTTTTTGTACATTACTTTTTTTTCTTCTTACAAAAATGACATCACACTGTACATATTACTATGCAGCTTATGGACATCCTCCAGGTCAGTAAAGATCAAATACTATGTAGAAATTAAGGTGTTTTTTTTTTTAATTCTAACAGGATCAAGCATGTTTTTAATAACTAAATAATAGCCCATTCTTTGAGATGTGCCCCTGTTTATTAATTATTCACCATTGCTTCATGTCTCCAGGATCCTTTTCACTACAGTACTTAATTAAAGCTGCCACTACCAAGTCAGTTGGAATTAGCCTGAGAAATAAAGCCCATTTTTCATGTGCAATCCAATCTAGCTACTTATCTCATACATTCTAGAGAAGAGAAGCAGACCAGCTCAAAGATTAAAGTGAATCCACGGTTGGGGCAAAGTAGAACTGAATTTTCTTGACTTTCAACATTTCCCATGTCCCATGTTGCTTCTCACATGGAGCTGTCCGTCCAGGTTCTTCTCTGGAGTAACTAAATAAATCTGATTCCTCTTCTGTGTGATACTCCTTCAGATAGTCAAAGTCAGTTACTCAATTGCTCCTGAGTCTTCTGTTCCCCAGAAGAAATTTCTTCAATGCCTTCAAATTTTTCTCTTAAGATTTTCAAATCCCTTTGCCATCCTGTGGTCCATTTCCTCTGTCTTCTCCCCCCAGGGCTATAGAAATCCCAAGTGTGACTTTCATGCTCACCTTTTTTATTCATTCATTCATGAACATATATAATAGTGCCTTCTGTGTGCCTGTCATTGTTCTGAACACTAAGTGACAGGCTTGTATTTTGGTGGGAAGAAAAAAACAAACAGAAATAAGTGATATTTGAGGGTGTTGAACTAGATAGAAATGGAATACTATTAATATAATAGAGTAACTGAGAGCGAGACTCCTTAGATTGGTCAGGGAAGATCTCTCCAAGGAATTGACATGGAGCTGAGACCTAAGTGGCAAGTAGGAGCCAGCCATAGATAGATCTGGGGGAAGAGGATTCCATTAAATAAGAAAGGACTTGGTATGAGATGAAGTTAGAGAGGCCACAGGAGTGTTGCAGGGTCCTATAGGACAAGATCAGTTCAGGTGTAATGTAGATTTTATTTAAGTGCAATGGGAAGTCATTGGAGGATTTTAAGCCAGGGAGGCAGCATTTGATTTCCCTTTTTAAAAGATTTCTGGAAGGCCTATTTAACTTGGAGCAAGGTTTCATTTTTCCTCCACACTCGCTTCCTATATCCAAAGGGACTGATAGCCAAGCCAGTTTACTCTGTTCAGGTGTCCCACAGGGGCTCAGTGAGGTTAGTCACAGCCATTGTCGGGTGCACCTCACAGCCCTCCTCAGCAGGAGCGTGGAATTTCAAGGAGATAGCAGTACCTCCCTAAGACCTGAGGTTCAGTGGGTCTTTGTATGGAGTTCTCAATCCTCTCGGCAGCAAGAGGAGGACGGAGCTGAATGTGTTACGGGGATGGAGCCAAGGGCAGTGGTTGCAGGAAAGACGGACAGGAAATGTGATTGGAGACCTAGAGCTGGAGACACTTAGGAAGAGGTTTTAGAGTAGTGTCCGGAAACCAGTCAACTGAAGAATAAGCCTGTTGTCTGCCCAGTTGACATAGCTTCTCTGTAGTTCCTGCAAAAGAAGAATTTGGACACTTTCTTGCTTGAGAGTTTTTGACTTCTAATATGTCCCCCTTGTCCTTAGGTTGGCATTCTCTTGGCTCTTAGGTGTCTCTAGATTACAACCTTGGATCTCTGGGAGCCAAGGGGACTTCTCAACCCAGAAGACTTGGCTCAATATTAGTCTTTAGAGGAATGAAGAAGAGGACTGGGAGAGATTCACCTCAGAGTAGAGATTGATGGGATTTTAAACATTATATCTGCACCTTTTCTAGAATGGGTGAGCTACATTGGAGGAGGTGAGACCCTCCAGCCTGTTGGAGGCCTCTGTCCACACACCCTTAGGCACCCAGACAATTACTGATCAGAGAGCTATCCACATACCTGAGATCTCTGCTGGGGTTACCACCTCATCCCCCACTCACATTAGCTTTGTGAATCTTAGCTTGAAATGACATGAAAAGTCCATAGGGTCCTTTTAGCAGGTGGTCAGTCACTTCAGAGGAGGTAGCCAGAGACCACTAAGGTCAGGGCATGTACTTGGGGTCATATGCCTGCTTAGTCAAGTAACCTGGGGCCAGGTTTCCATTAATTCAGATCTTTTCCTATAATGTGCAGCCTCTCCTATTTCCCATTTCTGGAAAATCTACCAATCTACTCTCTGCCTTAAATCCATATCCTTTGGCCCCATTATAGCCAGGCCTTAGGGGCAGCATCTTTTCCTTTGTCTAGTATAGGTCTCTCTCTGAATCTAGAGATTAGAGGGAGAGTTGGTTTAGTATCTGGTGTTGGCTTCACCTTTTTCCCAGGAGCTCTGCAGAGTGGTGCAGAGTGAATATCCTGAAAGAGGAAGGCCTGAGGCTTCCTTACCCCCTCAGTACCCGGTCAGTTCTAGCCCCTTCATTTTATCTGACCCCCTTGCTTGCTTTTTCAGGAGCCTGGAGAGGCGTGGCTGGACCAAGACCTCCCCCGATGTGAGCAGGTTTCGTCCTCTGCCCACCACTTGTTGCCACCACGCCAGGGACCATCCTCAAGCCCTGGCCTTCAGGGAAGAGGTAACAGGAGCCCAGAGCCGAGACCATGTGACGGCGCTGGCCCTTGCCACCGCCGTCCCCCCCACCCTGGCCCCAGGCCTGGCACCATGATGTTCCGAGACCAGGTGGGCATCCTCGCTGGCTGGTTCAAGGGCTGGAATGAGTGTGAGCAGACAGTGGCCCTGTTGTCGCTTCTGAAGCGGGTCACCCGCACCCAGGCCCGCTTCCTGCAGCTCTGCCTGGAGCACTCCCTGGCGGACTGCAATGACATCCACCTGCTGGAGTCAGAGGCCAACAGTGCTGGTGAGTCTCCACCCCCAGAGGGAGGGAGACCTGGAAGAGGAACACATGTCAGAGGGCTGAGGAGGCCTGCCCAACAATGGTGCTAAGAAATGTGGGCTCTAGACTTGGGGAGTCCTTGAGGAACCATCCCTGACCTCCCAAGTTATCATCATGGGTCTCCTGGGGCTTTGTTGCCAGATATCTTCAGGCATGGAATGAGGGACTCCTGTGAGAGGGCAGTACAAACTGGAAACTACCCATAGCAAAGGAAGGATCACGTAGGGTAGCTTCTCTGAGCAGCTCAAAGGAACAGACTAGTCATTACTTGTGAAAGGAGGATTGCAGGTGAGCATTATTTCATTTCTTAAGCTCCAGGAACTTAGAGCTAGGAAGGTATTTTAGAATTGTTTCAAATTTATAAGTCATCTTACACTATCCTTAATACCTGAAAGATAAGTTGGACTTAAAGGATAAACAGCTTCAAGAAAGTTTTGAATTTAGGTATAGTTCATATCCGTTCCCTTAACACTCAGTAGAGAGGGGCTCTGTGTCCCATGAGGTTGGCATTGGGATGGATAAGCCAGATTTCTCTAGAACGTCTCCTTAGGGCCCTGGGCAGGAAAAGGAGTCAGGCCAGAGAACTATTTCAAGAGGCTCTGCTGAAGCCATTCTGGCCTTCTGGGTCCCCACAGGCCTGAATGGAGAGCTGTTGTCCTTGGTGACAAGTAGGAGATATGGAGGCCAGTAAAGAGATGGAATCGTGTGCACCTGAAAGCTAGCTGGAGAGAGGGACCCCATGTAAAGTATGTTTAGTCACTTTCTCTCCCGTATTAGTAGTTCACATTGAGCCCTTGCAGCAAGCCAGATACTGGCTTTACTTGCATAATAACTTTGAAAGCAGTGTTCTTTGGTGGCTATAGAGTCAGACTGTCTAGGTTTAGGTCCCAGTTCCGTCACTTGCCATATAACCAAGTAACATAACCTTTCTGAGCCTTGCTTTTTCTCTTCTTTAAACCCAAGATGATATTTGTGCTTACCTTCTAGGGTGATTGTGAGCTATGAGACTAGTGCCTGGCATGTAGTAAACACTCTGTAAATGTCACCTTGTTGTTTTTATTGGCACTAACTCATTTAGTCTTCACAACAACCTCATGAGATTGGTATTATCATTATTCCCATTATATAGGTGAGGAAGTCATCAAGTGCTGCTAGAATTGGGATATGGGGAGCCACAGAGCTGCCTGGCTTCTCTCATCTCCCCAGGCCCACAGGCCCTTAGAAACAGTCACTTTTATTTTACCCAATTTTTAGGTACAAGTAACAGAAACTCCATGGTTGTAGGAGAAGATGGTTCCTCAAGCCAGGAGTCAAACCAGCTTAAGTCCAATTCTGGTGGACAGTGAATAGCAGTAACCCAGCTTGGCTGCAGCAGGCCCAGAATTCAGCCATTTGATACCCAATCCGCCCTCTCCACCAGGGAGAACTCCCCTGTGGTCTAGCGGTGGGAGCAGGAGTTCAGTGGTTGTAATACGGCTCTATCCCCAGAGTGGGGGTTCCTTTGGGGCAGGTCTTACACTGCTTTGTCACATATCCCCACCACCCCATCTTGAATGGGCAGTTGGATGAGCATTGGGTGCCAATCTTGGCTATATATCAGATTCACCATAGTGAGTACTACTGTTTATTTATTAGAGCATTTTTAGTTTTTACTTTTGTTTTCAAAATTCATAGTAAAATCAAACTATATGAAAGGTGAAAAGTCAAGTCTCCCTTCCAGACCTTCATGTTTCCAATTTGTGTGTATTCTGTGAGATATTCTGTGCAAGTATGAGCACAGCAATATTCTACCTCCAGCTTTTTCATTGTTTTGATTATTTTAACACATAGAACACTATGTATATTAACCAATTTGCTTTTTTCCCACTTAACAATATAGTGAAGATCATTCTATATTTAACATAGGAATATATACCTCATTCTTATTAATGGCGGCTTGGTAGTAAGAATAGGAAGTGTTTATGAAGCCCTACCTGTGTATCAAACAGTGCGTTACCTTATTATTCATTTACAGCTCTGTAAATAGCTCACAACAGCTCTGTGACGTAGGTCTTACTGTTTCCTCATTTTACAGACGAGCAGACTGAGGTCTGGAAAAGTTCAGTGACTTGCCCAGAGTCATACTACTAGTCTGAGGTGGAGTTGGAATTTGACTTTAAAGCTCTACTGAAAGCAATTACTCTTTGGTCTTACTCTTATAAATAGTGCTATTATAATGAGTTCCCTTTAAGCATCTCTAGGATGAATTCCTAGAATTCTGTGGGACTTGTAAGTTTGAAGTTATGTTCATTCACAATATTGTCACTGCCCTCGAAGGACCTGGCACACTTTGTACAAAGAACCCAAGGCCCGTCCAAGGCGGTTCGCACTGACTTGTCGGAGGTAATGCCTAACCAGGGGTGAGAATTGCTGCGGGATGACTGGACTGATGAGTGAATACACGATCAGGATTCTATCCTCAGTCTCATGTCAGATGGTAAGAATGTAACAAGCTGATACTAAGGTGAATGGAAATATAGGGAAAACTGAGAAGAAGAAAAGAGAGGGAGGGCCACGGTGTGTTCCAGAGTTAGCAGGAAGCCTAACAGGATTAGAGTAAAGCATGACTAGAGAGAAATTCGGTAGGGTCTTGAATGCCTCATTCCTAAGAGGTAAATTATGCAGGGCCTTGAATACTGCTTTCCTAGAAGATGTGGGGGCTCCAAGACTATGGAGGTCTTTATCACCTAAGTCTCTCCCACCCTTAGGTAGAATAGCCACCCTGCTTTGTTTGTGAAGGAAGGAACTACTTCCTAAGCCTAGGGGCTTGCCTCGTGAAAAGAGCTGTGTGCATCCTTTGTTATTTCTCCTCTGCTCATATGGCCTTCCCACTCCCTTGTGTTTTCCAAACTTATATCGTTGACAGAAGCACCTGATGGGGGAGGAGGTGACTTAAAATTCAGATTCCTGGGCTCCTTACCCAGACCCACTAAATTAGAATCCTGAGGGGATGGGCCTGGGAATGACTACTCAGGTTCTTTTGCTGACCAGGCAGTTTGAAAGATGAAGCCCTGCTGGATGATTCATTTGTCTCAGAACACCCAGGAGTTCCAAATCCAGCTCTTCCACTTACACCTCTTGAGACCTGGGCCAGCCCCACCCCTCTTGGGCCTGAGGATCACATCTGAACAGTGAAGAGGTTGTTGTAGATACTCTTCCAGTACCTTATGGACTCTGAAAGAAGGTTCCAAAGAAGGCAGAGCTGCAGCTCTACATATTACTTTGTGTGGGAGCCCAGACATTTTTCTAAAGCAATGGTTCTTAATATTTTATGAGATGGACCCTCAGAGAATCTGTTCCTCCTCCCCACTGAGATGCACACCTTTGCCACAAACGAAATCTTGACTTCAGTCAGTCCACCACTTCCCCGATAAAAGCTGCCTATTACAGAGTCTAAGTTCTTCAGCCTCAGATCCCTTCAGGCCAGGAGGGCTGAACAATGAAGGAGGTCCTTTGCTTTTTTTCTGGGTTTGTACTCCATGTCTCACTGCCTCCTCCCCAGGCCTGCTACGTCCTCCAGTTCTCCCAGGGAGACCCTGGATTCAGGGTTGGGTTTGGATCAGAGCTGCCCACCTGCCTATCTCTTCAGGGAAGGTGGGGAATGCAGAAGGCTTGATTTAGGCAAGTGGGTCCTAACTCTGGCTTCATATCAGAATTACCCAGGTTTTTTATCAAATGACCCAGAAGCCTGAGTCTTCTCCCCAGAGATTCTGATGTTTTTTAAGCTCCCAAGTTGGCTTTTGTGTGCATCCAGTGAAGAACCCCTTGTCTTGATGCTGACGCTGACTCTGGGTGGACCTAGAAAGGTGATGACGGTACTGTTGTGTGACCTGTGGGGGCTGTCTCTTCCTCTCCAGCAACTGGAAAGCCCCTCAGCTCAAGCAGCCAGCATTTGTTTCATGGAAAGAGAATCCGAACAGGCAGGGAGAGGCCCCAGGTTTTCCCATGTTGTCATCTGTGTTCCTTCTCCCAGTGCTGTCTTCCTGTCCTGTTTGGAGTTATAACAGTGATGCTGTAACTCTTTCCCTGGTGCTGACTTGGACCAGAAGGGTGGGACCAGGGAAGCTGAAATCCCCTTCCCTTCCTGGTATTAATAGCTTCCGGGGTCACACTTCCTGCATTTCTTTCCTCCTCCTGTCCTCTGATTCAGAGTCCCCATATCCATCAAGTTTAAGCCCCTCCCTCTCTGGCTCACTGAATCTGGGTGGGGAAACTGAGGTGGGGAGGGGGCAGCATTGCTGAGTGAGTCACCAGAGCTCAACTCTGATGACTCCTCTACCCTCCCCTTTCAAACTCTACTGATACAGTTCATCAAACAAAAATGTGAGCCCCTGGCCTGGCCCCCATGTTTGTGTGAGCAGGAGTGATGCAGAGAAGGGCATGTTGGAGCCAAATCCCAGCCTCTCTAACTGGTGCCTGAGGCTGCCATAATTATTGCAGCAGCCTAGCACATAAAAATGGGTTTGTTCTTATGGCAGTCTCCAAGATATATTTGGTTCCTGTGATTTGCCAGGACCCAGGGTCATGACCTACTTAGCTCTGGTCACCTGGCCAAAAGGGCACTCGAGTGCAGTCTCCCTCATCTTGCAGCTTAGTGAGGAGTTGGCATCATGACATTCCTCAGTCCCCACCCCCATCTGCCCAACTCCAGAATTTCATCATTGCTTGTTGTGCTTCTAACTCTGAAGAACCAGAGACATGTGTGTTTTGGTAAATAACTGTGTGAAATTTCCCCACCCCTTTGGTAATTTTAAGGGGGAGGCTCAGATTTGCCCTCCTATGTGAATTGCTCCCCTCAGTCCCAGGACAGCATGGGCTGTAGTTCTTCATCCAGGACCAGCAGTTAACAGTTAAAATATTTGGAATACTTTACACATGTGAGGTGCTGGGCACAGTTGTCTCGTTGAATTTTTACTATATTCCTATGATGAAGGGGCTTCTATTACTCCCATCGGACAGAAAAGGAGACTAAGGCTCAAAGAGGTTAAAGGACTGGCCTACAATTGTGTTGACCTAGGTCATGGACCAAAGCTGGATTTTTCGAATCTAGGCAAGTTTGCCTGTTTGACTTGTGCTCTTAGTGTACTCTGCTAAAACACAAGTCGGTGATCTGAGGTCAGGGTATCCTAGAGAGGACACCACGTAGACACCACTACCTTCAGGGAACCATCTGGGTCCAATTGTGCAGGTATCCATTGGGCTTCTGCTGTGCCTCAATTCTGAGCCAGACTTTACTCATCTGGGCAGGAAACTAGAAGTTCCATCCCCGCCCGTCATCTGCAGCCCCAGCTGAGCTTACCCCAAGGGGCCTGAGGCTGCGCAAATTCCTTGGACCAGTTCCAGTGCTCACTGATGCTTACCAGTCATGGGAGGCCCGCCCTCCCCAGCGCATTGCTGCACAGACACATGAACACACATTTCCCTAGAGTCAGCCTCCATTTATCCAAAACCACTCTCCCCTTTCTCCTCAGTAAAACAAGGTCCTTCATTGAGCCCAACCCTTGGGGCTGTTCTGTCACATCCCCTGGCAGTACCAGAGGAGAATCTGTGTCCCTTAGCCTTGGGGTCCTGGCAGTACCCAGGGTGGGGGAGGAACTAGACAAGGCTTCTCTCTGTCCCAGATGCTTCTGGCTACCCTGAAGGCCTAAATGGCAGCTACTGAGAACATCAGGATAGGGCTGAAAGGACAGGCTGACTGTTGGAGAAGGGAGAAAAACACCAATCTTTGAGTTCACATACTAAGTGCTCACTATGGGCAGACTCTGTCAGGTGCTTTCCATGCACTGTCTCCCTAAATGCTCTCGGCAGCCCTATAATCCCTCTTTTACAGAGGAGGGCACATATTGCCCCTGCAACTGCATGACACAGCCTGGATGTGAGTCCTTGATTTTTCTATCCCTAATTTTGATCACTCTGTTCTTCCTCTTATCAAGAACTAAAAACTCAGGGACTAAGTGAGGGAAACGGGGTGTCAGGAAATTTCTTCCCATGTGATCCAGTGCCAGATGGAAGTGGGAGGGTAGGAAAGGTGAAGGCTTCCTAAAGGTGAAGGCTTCCTGTCTCACATTGGGAAGATCTTTAGATATGGAGATGACCCAAGAGAAAGCTTTGTGGTCATGGAAGCTGGTTCAAGAGACAGATGGAGAAGATGAGGTTTCCTAGCCTTGAGTGGCAGGTCCTAAAGGGACTCTGGAAAGCCAGGAACAGGGAAGAAGAAGAAGAAGAAGAAGAAGAGACCTGGCATTGGGAGATAGTAGAGGGTTATGGGTAAAGTTCCTCTCCCAATTCCGGAGGCAGACAGCCCTGGGTTTAAATCTTGGCTTTGTCACTTTGGAGAAATAGCTTCATCTTTCCAAATCTATTTCCTAATCTATAAGATAGGGATGCTAAAACAGGGTTGGGGTGAGAATGAAAAACAATCATAGTGTCTGACACCTAGTAAATGCTCAATTATTACTATTATTGTATAGTATGGTTGCCTCCTCCCCCATTTGTGGTTTTGCTTTTCATGGTTTCAGTTACCCACAGTCAAACATAGTCTAAAAATATCAAATGGAAAATTCCAGATAATCACTTATCAGCCTTTTAGCTAAGATTAAGTGAAAATTCCAGAAATAAACAATTTATAAGTTTTAAATTGTGTGCCATTTTTTATGTTATTGATTTGAGAGAGAGAGAAATATTGATTTGTTGTTACACTTATTTATGCATTCATTGGTTGATTGTTTTTTTTAACAATATTTTTTTTTAAGATTTTTATTTATTTATTTTTTAGAGAGGGAAGAGGGGGAGAAAGAAAGAGAGAGAGAGAAACATCAATGTGTGGTTGCTGGGGTACATGGCCTGCAACCCAGGCATGTGCCCTGACTGGGAATCGAACCTGCGATGCCTGGTTCGCAGCCCGCGCTCAATCCACTGAGCTATACCAGCAAGGGCTCATTGGTTGATTCTTATATGTGTCCTGACTGGGGGATAGAACCCACAACCTTGGCATATCAGGGCAATGCCCTAAACAAGTGAGCTACCTTACCTTACCTTGCCAGGACCAAACTGTATGGCATTCTGAGTAGCGTGATGAAATCTTACACCATCCCATTCTATCCCACCTGGGATGTGAATCATCCCTTCATCCAGCGTATCCATGTTGTATCCACTGCCCTCCCATTAATCACTTAGCAGCCATCCTCGTCACCAGATTGGTTATCAGATGTTTTGAGAGAGACCACATTCACATAACTTTTATTGCAGCATATTGTTATGATTGTTATTGTTGTTAATCTCTTACTATGCCTAATTTATACATTAAACTTTATCATAGGTATATATGTATGGGGGAAATAGTACACATAGGGTTCAGTTCTATCTGTGGTTTCAAGCATCACCTGGGGGTGTTGGAACATATCCCCCATGGATCAGGTAGGGGACTACTGTATTACTATTCTATTTTAGCCAGTAGTGTGGGCTGATGACTCTGAATAAATGGATCCCTGGGCACTTTTAACAGGGATTCTCTAGGAAGCTTGGAGCAGAGAGGCCCAGACCAAGACAACATGCAGTTAAATATGGCCAGGAGTTGGGAGCTGTGTGTGAGTCATATTCATAGAGCTACCAATTTAAGCAGAATCAGTTTATGTGAATTACTACCCAAAGCAATTTATACATTCAACGTGATACCTATTAAAGTACCAATGGCTTATTTCACAGACATAGAACAAACACTTCAAAAATGTATATGGAACCATAAACGACCCCGAATATCTACTGCAATGTTGAGAAAGAAGAGTAAAGTAGGAGGGATCACAATACCTGACACTAAACTATACTACAAAGCCACTGTAATCAAAACAGCCTGATACTGGCATAAAAACAGGCACATGGACCAATGGAACAGAACAGAGAGCCCAGAAATAAACCCAAGTCTCTACAGTCAATTGACTTGACAAAGGAGGCAGCAACATAAAATGGACTGAAAATAGCCTCTTCAACAAATGGTGCTGGGAGAACTGGACAGTTACGTGCAAAAACATGAAACTAGAACACCAGCTTACACCTTATACAAAAATAAATTCAAGATGGATAAAAGACTTAAATATAAACCATGACACCATTAAAGTAATAGAGGAGAACATAGGTAGGAAAATCTCAGATATATCACACAAAAACTTTTTTACTGACATGTCCCCTAGAGCAAGAGACATAAAGGAAAGAATAAACAAATGGGACCTCATCAAAATAAAAAGCTTCTGCACAGCTAAAGAAAACAGTATCAAAATAAAAAGAGAATCAACTGTATGGGAAAACATATTTGCCAACGATACCTCAGAGAAGGGCTTAATCTCCAAAATATATAAAGAACTTACACGACTCCACTCTAAGAAGACAAGCAACCCAATTAAAAAATGGGCAAAGGACTTGAACACACACTTCTCCAAGGAGGACATACAGAAGATCCAAAATCACATGAAATGATGTTCAGTATCGCTAGTTATCAGAGAGATGCAGATTAAAACCACAATGAGATACCACTTCACACCAGTCAGAATGGCCATCATAAGCAAAACAACAAACAACAAGTGTTGGAGAGGTTGTGGAGAAAAGGGGACACTAGTGCACTGTTGGTGGGACTGCAGACTGGTACAACCACTGTGGAAAACAGTATCGAACTTCCTCAGAAAACTAAAAATGGATCTGCCTTTTGACCCAGCAATTCCACTGCTGGGACTATATCCTAAGAATCCTAAAACACTAATCCAAAAGAACCTTTGCACCCCAATGTTCATAGCAGCACAAGATACAATAGCTAGGTGCTGGAAGCAACCTAGATGCCCATCAGTAAATGAATGGATCAAAAAACTATGGTACATTTACACAATGGAATTCTATGCAGCAGAAAGAAAGAAGGAGCTCCTACCCTTTGCAACATCATGGATGCAACTGGAAAGCATTATGCTAAGTGAAATAAGCCAGGCAGTGAAAGATAAATACCATAAGATCTCACCTTTAACAGGAACCTAAACAACAAAACAAAGAAACAAGCAAAATAT
>PVIA01010629.1:0-50394 GCA_004024845.1 Tonatia bakeri
TGGGGAAGAGGGAACTGGTGAAGGACTGCTAATGAATTTATTTGGGGTGATGTGACTATCCTGAACTCAGATCATAGAGATGGTCGTACATCCCTGCATATATACTAAAACCATTAAATTGTGTACTATATGCAGGTGAGTTTTATATGTGGATTATATTTCTTTCTCTATTTTTTTAATCCTCAGGATATGTTTATTGATTTTAGAGAGAGGAGAAAAGGGAAGGGGGAGAGAGAGAGAAACATCGATGTGAGAGAGAAACATTGATTGGTTTCCTTTCATACATCCTCTGGCTGGGGATTGAACCCACAACCTAGGCATGGGCCCTGACTAGGAATTGAACTCCCAACCTTTTAGTGATCTGGACAATGCTTCAACCAACTTAGCCATTTGGCCAGGGCTATGAGTTATATTTCAATGACTCCTTAAATTAATTGACATGTAGGTGATAAGACATGATATAACTGCACTCTCAAGGCCTGCTATACCCCATGATCTCCTTTCCCCCCCTCACCATATCCTTACCTCAGGTAGCCAAAGGGAGGCCTTTTCCAGCTGGGCTGTGAGAAGGAAGGTAGCTGTGTTTCTCTACTCCTTCCTCCTACTTGGCTGAGTCTCGGAGGCAAAATATGAAAAGAAATCCCTCAGGCTGTTTTTGGTTACTGAGAGAAGAAAAATATGATCTATCACACTGAAAAATTTATGTGTATATTAGTATACCTTTCTCTCCAGAGCTTTAAAGATGGTGCTAGTTTCTCATAGAATCTTTTAAAGGTATATTTATATATATACTACAAATTGACAGTGTACATGACAGTCTGATTCTTTCCCTTTTATATATTTATAGTATATGTACATGTGTATATATTGACTATGTATTAAATTTTTGTTATTCCATTTGTCTATTCCAGAGTCTTAGTCCCTTTAGATATGATTTATTATAGAATTTTTTTGTTAACCATAGCTGGTTATGGTAACCATGAAAATGTACCTCTCAGGTTTCCTACTTGTAAAGAGTGTAGTTGGATACAACTACATTTGCTGAGCTCTGATATCTATTTTTCCATTCACACAGAGGACATACTGCTCATGGAGTTTCCCAGCCAATGACTGAGCACACTGGGGATTCTGATGCCTGTTCCTGGGATGCCCATGACAGATTTCTTTGGCTCTAGGACACCCTGTTAGCCATAATGAAGCTTTTCTAGAACTGCATTGCAATCTCTCAGCCTTCAATTGTCCAATCTTACTTTCCTTACCAAATGGCGGATCATATAACATGGGACATTGCCCTTGACTACCCCTGGCAGGTGGGCTACACTGGACCCTTGACCTCTCTTAGGGTTGTTGGTGGTGCCTCACTGCTATTGATACTTTTTCATGTTGTTCTAGTCTGATCCACCAACCCATGCCAGAGCATTGTGGCCCATGAAACTGAGTTTGGCTTTCTGGTCCATTTGCATTCTGACAACGGTGAGCCTCTTATTGCAAAAGGCTCTCAACAATGTGTTGCAACTCAAGTATCTGATGGACTTTCTGTGATCTCTGCCATTCACAGCCATCCTGCGTTGTTGAGTATTGAAACAGCCTACCCAAAAATTGACTGAAAAACATTTCTGATTCTACTCTTTCACCTTCTCCTGGTCCACACATGTTAGTGTGACAGTTTGGTTACTGAATTTGGCAGTCCTCAGAAAAGCATGGCCCTCTCTCAGCAGCTTCCTGAGTAATGATTAGAGCAAACGTGGAGGTGATTATCAATAACTGTGAAGGGTTGTCCTACTTGTAAACTAACATGTTACCCTGCCACTATTTCAGTGATGCTGGCAGAAGACACGAGACTCCTGGGTCAAAGACAAAGGACTTCGCCATTCAAGGCAATAGTGGTAGCCAGAGTTCCCAAGACCAGTTCCCGTAGGGTAATATGATGAGGGGCAGATGAAATCTGTGCATGCAATGGGTTGCATACAGGAAAGGAACCTTAAGTTTAAGGAACCCACATCTTTAATAGTAGGCAAAGAGCCTTCCTGACCTTTGCCCCAGAGAAAAATGTTATTACGCTATAAAATTAACACAGCTGCCCTTTGTTCTGGAGAGAGACATTATTTTTTATCTTCCAAGGCTGTAAGCTAGACAGACATTCTGGAAAAAAAAGAATCTAAAATAAAGAGAGCCAGTTCCCTTGCTCACAAGGTGTATAGAAAGACACTCTGGGAAATTATCTCCCAATAGTTATATAGACCTATTTTGAAAATTTGGGATTCCTTCCTTATGAAAAATGGGCATGATGCTCCTTTCTTTCACCTCACAACAGTTCTAGGCTGATCTGTGGTAAACTCTCTGGAGACACCCCAGTCAAAAGAGGATTCAAATTGAATTGTTGCTCAGCCACCTGGATTTTCTTGTTGAGTTAACATGGTCATAGACATAATGATTACATAGCTGAATAAATTGCTTACCAACAGGGACCTACACAAGCCAAAGTGTGGGAATAAGTATTGTGATGGATTGAGTTGTGTCCCCCACCCCTTAACCCCTAATGTGACTGTATTGGAAAATAGAGCCCATGGGGAGATAATTAAGGTTATATGGGTAGGCCTTAATTCAATAGGGCTGATATCCTTATAAGAAGAGAAACAGCAGATCCCTCTCTCTTTCCCTCTCTCCACAAACACAGAAAAAATACCTTGTAAAGACGTATTAAGAAGGTGGCTGTCTGCAAGCTAGGAAGAGAGTTCTCATCAAAAAACAACCATGGCACTTTGATCTTGGATTTTCTAGTATCCAGAACTTGGAGAAAATGGATGTTTGTAGTATAAACCACCCTGCTCATAATATTTCGTTATGGCAGTCCCAGCAGACTAATACAAATATTCTCCATACATTTTTAAAATGTGCCTTTGTTCTTCTTGCACTTGACCCTTCCAGAGAAAGGTCTTGGTGTGCATAGAGGAATATTTGGAAAAAAGTTGAAGTTATAGGTACTAGAATGGGCCACACAGATTGCATGGTGGTAGAGGGTGAACAACAACCCTGGCACCTGGGGAAGAATACCTTAGACCTTAGGAGATATATAGGGGAGCAAGTGACATTAGTGATCTTTCTTTGGAGCCTTTCTAGAAAAAGGAAAATACCTTTGTGTAGTTCCTTTACGCTTCTACAAGTGATTTAAATTTAAGGCTGCTGGATCTTCCACCCTCCAGGTGGCTCAACATAATTTGGTTATCATTTATCTTAACCTTAATGAGAAATCTATCAAGAACAGCAGAGTAGGGCCATCCCATGTGAAACACCTGTGACACCATTGGATGTTTTCCCCATCCCCATTTCCATAGCCATTGTACCATTATTTTGTGGGTTGAATGAGTACTGCTTTGCTGGCGTGTAGCATGTACAAACAGGACAGGTTGGGTGGACTGACCTTTAGGCAGTCATTCCAAAAACAAGGACTGGACTCAATTATGCAAATTGAACCTGGAACCCATATGTTTACCTGTTGGCCAGGAGGCCATGTCATTGGCATATCAATCTTTTCACACACACACTAATGATGTAGATATAATTTGGATGGCTCCAATAATTGTAAACTTTCTTTTCACTCTCAGTATTGCACTTCTTTTCTGAAAGCCAGGTGTTAATTTGCCTTTATCATGAAAACATGGGGTCTTGACCCCTAGGTCAAAGGAGAACTTCAAGCATTGAAGGAATACCACTAGCAGATCATATAGCCCTCAGATGACTGGAAATCTCTTAAAAAACCTTGGGTTTTGAGGGAGCATCCTGGAAAGATAAATGGCTTATTATTTATGTGTACCTTATGAGCAGTTTTCCTATGATGAGAAGCATCCAATTAAGAAAGTTGGGGACTTCTGGCCCAGATGGAGGCGTAGGTAGACACACAGTGCCTCCTTGCACAACCAAGATAGGGAAAACAATTTAGAAATAGAATAACAACCAGAACTGACAGAAAATTGAACTTTATGGAAGTCGGACAGCCAAGGAGTTAAAATAGACACGTTCATCCAGACCGGTAGGAGGGGCAGAGTCAGGAAGCCAGGTGGACAGGGGTTGTGGGGCATGAAGAACATTGGGACCGGGTGCATAAGACCAAAGTAGGTGGACCCTGGTCATGCAATCAGTGGCTGGCAAACCCTGGCTGAGGGGCGGCAACTGGCAGACCCAGCAAGGCACTGTGTGCAACCCAGGATCCCAGCGCTGGGAAATAGAGCCTTGGGGCACTGATTGAAAACACCTGTGGAGGTTGAGGCACAGGGAGAGACTTCCAGCCTCACAGGAGAGGTCGTTGGAAAGACCCACAGGGTACACAAGCCCACCCACATAGGAAATAGCAACAGAAAGGTTCAGTTTGCTTGGAGGAAGCGGCAGAAGGGACTGAAATTGGCAGAGAGCGGAGCAGGCACCATTATTCCCTCTCAGACCCCATCCCCACATACAGTGTCACTACCCAGCGACTGGGTTTCCCTGCCCTGGTAAACACCTAAGGTTCCACCCTTCATTCATAACAGGAACGACCAGATCGAGAGAGAGAGAGAGAGAGAGAGAGAGAGAGAAAGAGAGAGAGAGAGAGAGAGAGAGAGAGGGATGGTTCAAACAGAAGAACAAATGAAAGCCACAGAACCCATCCTTTTAAGCGACTGAGAGATAGCCAACCTATCAGATGCACAGTTCAAAGCACTGGTGATCAGGATGCTCACAGAATTGCTTGATTTTGGTCACAAATTAGATGAAAAAATGAAGGCTACAATAAGTGAAATGAAGAAAAATACACAGTGAACCAATAGTGATGGGAAGAAAGCTGGGTCTCACATCAATGGAGTGGACCAGAAGGAAGAAAGAAACAATCACATAGAAAAGAATGAAGAAATAAGAATTCAAAAAAATGAGGAGAGGCTTAGGAACCCCCACAACATCTTTAAATGTTCCAACATCCGAATTATAGGGGTACCAGAAGGGGAAGAGGAAGAACAACAAGTGGAAAAGTTATTTGAACAAATAATAAAGGAGAACTTCCCCAATCTGGCAAGGGAAATAGACTTCCAGGAGGTCCAGGAAGCTCAGAGAGTCCCAAAGAAGTTGAAACCAAGGAGGAACACACCAAGGCACATCATAATTACTTTAGGCAAGGTAAAAATGAAGGAGAGAATCCTAGAAGCAGCAAGAGATAAGGAGACAGTAACCTACAAAGGAGTTCCCATCAGACTGTCAGCTGATCTCTCAAAAGAGACCTTGCAGGCAAGAAAGGGCTGGAAGGAAGTATTCCAAGTCATGAAAGCAAGGACCTACATCCAAGATTGCTCTACTCAGCAAAGCTTTCACTTAGAATGGAACAGCAGATAAAGTGCTTCTCAGATAAGGTCAAGTTAAAGGAGTTCATCATCACCAAGCCCTTATTATATGAAATATTAAAGGGACTTATCTAAGAAAAAGAAGATAAAAAACATGTATAGTAAAATGACAGCAAACTCACAATTATTAACAACCACACCTAAACCAAAAACAAAAATGAACTAAGCAAACAACAACTAGAACAGTAACAGAACCACAGAAATGGAGAACACATGGAGGGTTAGCAACAAGGGAGTGGGAGGAGGACAGAGGGGTAGGAGGTGCAGAGAATAAGTAGCATAGATGGTAGGTAGAAAATCGGGGGTGGGCAAGAATAGTATGGGAAATGTAGAAGCTAAAGAACTTATGACACATGGACATGAACTAAAGGGGGGTATGTGGGTTGGGGAGGGTGTTCAGGGTAGAGGAGGATGGAGGGGGGTAATGGACAGCTGTAATAGCATAATTAATAAAATATTAAAAAAAAGAAAGTTGGTATGGAATCTGCCTCTGGTTTTAGCTGAAGTGATCAATGCCATGATTTCATACCTGCTATGAAATCATAGTGATCAAGTGATCAAATACTATGATTTCATTTAGATAAGGCTAAACTTAACCTAAGACTATAATTGACCTAGACTTTCTTCTTCTGTACTTGAATTAATGTCCTGGGCCAAGTTAAAAGAGCAATACAGAAAGTTAAGAGAAAAATTACTCAGATTTCTAAGGTAGACACTGATGATTATTCAGCTTACTGGACACAAGACCCTAAAGTGCATGGTTGAAGTCAGTACTGTAGGGTGGCTTCATTCTGCTCCTTGGTGTCTTGTAGGTAGTAGACTTAACTAAATATGAGACAAATTGGGTTCAGCTCCTGCCTCTGTTGGCCAGATAAACTGGTGTGGATTACAGAGTTGATACATATGGGAAAACTGACCGGAAGCCAAAATAGTGTAGAAATGAGGGGTGGATATTGTGGAGAAATAATTCCCCAAGGGTTTCTTGAGTTCCTGAAAGTCTTGCTGCAGAAAAACTGACTACTCTTCATTCCAGACTATTTTTTTTCAAGGCTTTTGTATAACAAATATCTTTGAGCAATAGATAGTGTCTTCCTTTGGAACAAAGGGCAAGAATGCTTGTTGCTCATTATAAAAGATTTGGGTTTCTTAAGCTCAAAGTTCCTTTTAAATATTCTAATGCAACTCACTGTGTGTGCAGGTACCCATTTGGGCTCATCTGCATTCATCCCATGGGATCTGAGGACAAGAACTGAAGCCAATATGCTGAGGCTCATGCTGTTTGCTATACATTATAAAATAATTTTTTTGTCCCTGACTCAGGAGTCTGAGGGTAGTATTTTGGACTCTTCATAGTTCTCATGTGAGTAGTAAATCACCATTAATCCATAAATCACGGATTGGAGAGAGAGAAGGAATGAATTAATTTTTTCTCATAATTAAAAAAATTTAAAACTCCTTACCTTATTGAGTTTTTTTATAATTTTATTTTAATCATTGTTCAAGTACAGTTTTCTCCCCTTTACTCCCAATCCTCTTATTGAGTTTTTAACATACTTTCCTTAACTTTTACAAAGGTAGCAGGTCTTTCTTTAGTCAACACAATGTGTTTACTTTCAGCTCTCCATTTTTCTGTGTTTTTGCTTTTTCACCTCCCTTATTTTTCATTGCATGAACAAGCTCAGTGGTGACTGATGATTGCAGGAAGATTTTATTTTGACG
Organism: Tonatia bakeri; assembly: GCA_004024845.1. Lineage (NCBI taxonomy): Eukaryota > Metazoa > Chordata > Mammalia > Chiroptera > Phyllostomidae > Tonatia > Tonatia bakeri. The sequence goes on from PVIA01010629.1 coordinate 7,086, forward strand.
TTAGAACAGCATTACTAAAATACTGAGGCAATGACCTATAGCTGACTGGGTAATAATCTATAGCTGACTCAGAAGAAATGTGGAAGGGATCTATGCTGAAGACTGAAGAATTTTCTCTTAGGGTCCTTTTTTCCCCTTATTTTTTATTTCTCAATTACAATTGACATTTAACATTATTCTTTATTAGTTTAGTGTATACGGCATAGTAGTTAGATGTTTCTACAATTTACAAAGTAATCTTACTGATAAGTCTAGTACCTACCTGGCACCATACATAGTTATTACAATGTTACGACTATATTCTCCATTCTGTACTTTATATCCCCACAACTATTTTGTAACTACTATTTTGTACTTCTTAATCCCTTCACTCTATTCACCCAGAGTGTCTTTTTAATGTTATTTTATTATGGTAATATATACATAATATAAAATTTACCATTTCAACTACTTTTGAGTGTACAATTCAGTGGCATTAGGTACATTCATGATGTGCAACCATCACCACTGTCCATTTCCAGAACTTTTTCATCACCCCAAAAAGAAACGCTTTATCCATTAACCAATAATTTTCATTCTCTTTTCCTCCAGTTCCTGATAAACACTATTCTACTTTACCTTTCTATAAACGTGCCTATTCCAGGTACCTTGTATAAATGGAATCACACAATATTTGTTTTATTGCATCAGGCTTATTCCACATAGCATATGTTTTCAAGGTTCATTATTGGTGTACCATGTGTCAGAATTTCATTTGGTTTTAGGGCTGAATAATATTCTATGTATGTATATGCCATGTTTTGCTTATTCATTCAATCATTGACACACATTTGGATTGCTTTCCACATTTTGGGTATAGCTTAATGTTTTGAATCACAGTAACCTAACTTTGAGAATTATCTTTGTATCTGCAAGCTTTTTGAACTTAGGTAACTTAATTTCTGTAAGCTTTAGATTCCTCATTCTGAAAAGGGGAATAATAATGGCAACTGCATTGCAGCATTATTGAATTAAATAAAATGTATTAAAAGCACTTAATGCAGAACCTCAACAAATATTACCATAATCCAGATGGCATAGGAGAAAGAGTTTGACTTTAGAATAAAGTAGCCCTGGGTTCAAATTTCACATGTCTTGCTCTCTAGTTATGTACCTAGGGAAGTTATTTGAGTTTCAGTTTCCATATTTTAAAAATCAGAAGAGTAACACTCATTCTTTTGTGCAACACACATTTATTTACACCTACTCTGAGGTTGTAGGCATTCTTCTGTAAGATGGGATGTAAGCGAACAGAACAGAAAAATAAGTTTATTCCCTCGTGGAGCTTATATTCTAGTTGTGTGAAAACTGAAGCAGAAATAATTCTCAGTTGATGTTCTTATTTGTCAGGACTAATAGTTTATTTACCATGTGTTACAACACCCTCATCTCAGTTTCCCCACCAATTCTAAACTGGTATGTTATAAATTGTCCAATTCTAGCCAATTTCCCACCTTGTAAAATCATCCTTAATATCATCTATCCCAAGCCCTAAACCCTTATAAATACTCTGCTCTAACTTCTCATTTTTATATACTACTAAGAATCTGTCAAGATAGCTTTCTCCCTTACTACAGTAAACCTAATAAAGTTAGCTTTCATTGCTTGATAGGTGTTTTTCATGGTTGTTTGGGCAGCCAATTGGTGATAAAAATAACCAAGATGAGTAAATATGATGAGTTGTGATGAAGAGATGAGGTGAGAGAGCTAATGGGAAGGGGATTTTGCAGGACTGATTATTTGACTTTACTCTGAGTAAGAATGAGAAACAATTGAAAGGTTAGGCCAGAGAAGTGGCATGATCAGACTTATGATTTAATTGGTCAATTCTGTTATCAGCATTGAGAAATGACTGAAAAGGGAAAGGAGGAAGCAGGAGACAAATTAGGAGACTAGGAGATAAAAATGGACTTGTCAAGAGGTAATTGGACTCTCTGTTTTGAAGGTGGAATCAACTGGCTTTGTTGATGGAAGAGTTAAAAGTGTGCAAGATAGAAAAGAAACACACCTTCCTTATAGGTGTCATAAACTTTTAATGCCTTGTTACTTGTGATTTATCAACTAATAGTAAGCACTCAGTAAACAGAAAACAGGATTTATACACATTTGTCTTCTGCCTGGAGCCATATTTTCTTGACCCCGCCATTTGGTAAACTGAGATGCTACTTTCCCTGAGAATTCTTTCCTGATGCTCTTGGTTAGGCTTAGATATCTCTGTATGCCTCCTTCACTCACCCTCCCTTGTGCACACCTGTATAACCTGAGCACTGTAGACTATTATTGCCTCTTAGTTATCCGAGTCCCTCTGCAGACTGCCCTCTCCCTTGGCTTCATCTCCCATGTTCCATATTGAATAGTCTGCACCCAGGTCAAAGTCTGAAACATAGCTGCCATTCAGACCAAAGTTGTTCTTTACTATTAACAGCTTGATAATAATCTGTTGTGGGGAAAAATAGAGACATTCCTTTTTCTAAAGTATGAAGTTGGGGTTCACTCACAGGGGTTCCACTTAAATTTAAAAGCTGGGGAGAAATAGCTGTCAACCATGGTTAGCTGTGGGCAAAATTGCCAAGTAGCCAAAACCTCATGGACTTTTTTGCCTTGATTTTGATTTTTAAAAATGTTTCATTACAATGTTATTTATCTTAATTACTGAGTTTTTTGGTGTCCTTGGAAAATTACTGTGCTTTCTGTGCACTGGTAAATTGCCTCACCTACCTCACCCTAGCTCTGGCCCTGCTGCGGAGGCAGGTAAGTGAGGTGTTGTAGGATGTGGGCATGGGGCATGACAATTTTTTTTAGTGTTACATTAGAAGTTTTGAAGAGAAAGTATTTAAGCCCCAAGCTGAGTATATTAGTTATCTGGGGCTGCCATAACAAAGAACAGTTCCACAGATGGGGTGGCTTAAACTATGACATTTATTTTCTCCTTGTTCTGGAGGCTAAAAATCTGAGATCAAGGTGCCCACAGGGTTGGATTCTTGTGAGGCTCTCTTCCTGGCTTATAGATGACTGACTTCCCTCTGTTTTCATATGGCTTCTTCTCCATGTGGATGGAAAGAGAGAGATCTCTGGTATCTCTTCCTCTCCAGGTAAGAATATCAGTTCTGTAAGACCACGGCCCCACCCTTGTGACCTCATTTAGTCTTAATTGCCTATCTAAAAGCTCTATCTCTAAATAGTCACATGAGGGTTAGGGTTTCAACACACGAATCTTAGGGGGCACAGTTCATTCCACAACAGTGGGTACCCTGTTTCCATTCAGATCATGCTGCCTGAAGTGACAGTTTGATACTAGAAGACTGAGAATCAGGGTGCAGATTTTGGTTCTCCCACTAATGAGCTTTGTGATTTTTGGTAATTATTCACTGTCTCTGAACCTTAGCTTCCCCATTTCTAAGATAGGTTAATATTATCACATAGGGAGGTGAAGAAGCTAATCTGAGATAAATATAAACACCTTGAGCACAATTCTCAGTAGACATTAGGTTCCCCCCTTTGGCAAACTAATTGGAAGTGAGGAAACAGAAACTAGCTTTGGACTGAAGTTAAGGAGGCAGCTTTGCTCATCAGCTTTAAGTAGTTGAAGAGCTAGAGAGTAGCATTACACAGAGAATGTCTCCCAGTTTTCTAAATTTTAGTGACTGCATTCCATTGTCTTACACAATATGAGATCTTCAAGCAGACATTGGGCAAGAGTCCCAGTCCTCACAGAAATCCTTAGGTCAATCAGGAACCTTCTACAACTGTTGGACTGGAGGGGAAAATGCTGAGTCATGGATTTGCTTCCTTCTGATCCGGTGGTTCTTATCATGTCATTCAGGAAACATTAGCACGCCCAGCTATTAATAATGGTGATTAAATGAAGTTTCTGACTAAGTCCGGGGTGGAGGTGAGGGTCACCTGCTGGGCTAACCTATACTTCTATCTATGCAGGAAGGAAGGGACATATCTGAAGGCAGGCTGTGAAGATAGGAGTGTACATGCTGAGAATCCCTCAGCTTCACGCAATAGGGCAGCCCAAGCCTCCTAGAGGTCACAGTTGGGCGGGAGCTGTGGATGTTGTCATTGGCAGATTTTCTCAAACATTTCCAGAATCCCTCAATAGGCAAAGAGTACAGATAAAGAAACAGTACCTAAGGCCTTACAAAGAGTGGGTGGGATAAGTGGGGTAACTGTCCTCATCTATTGCAGGATGAAGTATTTGTTTGAATGAATAGAGGACTATACTTACACCCTCAAAATAGATGAAATGTTTTCCCTGGGGACATATAATTCTTCAACCCTTGTCCCCCTTCTTGTACTCTTTCTCCTGCTCTCCTTGAGTTCCCTCAGAAGGCCAACCAATGTTGACAAGAAGAAATAATATCAGATGATAATTTTTGTTTGTTGCCTAGAACCTTCCAGAATTTATAGTTATTGGAGTGAATCACATGAGAGACTTTCATGTTTTTTTTTTTCTCTTAAAAGGTGAAGGATAGTTATGGCTATGCCCTTCAGTGACTAGGCCATCTTATGCAATTGTCTACATTACTGGTTTCAGAAGCTCATTCTTGCACCCACACCTGAGTGGGAAACTTCACTCGGGTGATGGAATATATGCTTCGTCAACAAAGCCCAACAATTTCAGACCTAATTAACATAAGAGAAAGTTTATTTCAACTGTTTTTGGTCCCTCCACCTTATTGAATTCATGCTTAAGGTTTCACAATGGAATTTAATTCTCAGCATTTAAATCAAGTTGTTGATTTACTCAGGTAACTCAGGGAGAATTCCTGTTGAAATCTGTTAACAAAAAATAGAGGGTTCAAGCTTACTAAAGCAATACACTTGAATAAGTTACTCAGTATCTACAACTGCACCATTCACTACAGGAGCCAGTAGCCACATGTGGCTCTTTAAATTAAACTAAAATCAATATAAACTAAAAATTCATTTTCTCAGTTATACTATTAATCTTTCATGTGCTCAATAGCTACATATGGCTATCAAAACTACTGGGCAGGAAGGTACAGAACATTTCCATCATTATGGAAAGTTCTCTGAGACAGCACTGGTTCACAGACTCAGTTCCATCACCTGAGTGGGAAATAACCACACCTCAGATGTTGGATGAAATTGTGAACATGGACACACTTTGTACATTGTCAAGTGCAACACAAACTGTGTCATTAGCCTCGACTTACAAATTGGATGGATGCAGAGTAGATTCCAGGTTTTGTAAAGAAAACTTTCATGAAATAATCTGCCTCTTTTGGCATATCTGTCTGATAGTTTTACAAGTCAGCCCTATTTCTCCATTATAATCAGTTGTGCTGAGAATTCACTTTTCCTGGCAGAAACAGAAGGAAGTCCCTGTGTACTTTAACTCCCGATTCTCAGATAGTCCTCAAATATCAGCATCTCCCTCTGGACAATCTCTGTAGGGCTTCTTTTCACTCTAATCCTGAACTTCATATTCTGTAGCAGTATAGCACCTGTGAGAGGGCATAAAACTCTCGTTCCTCATCCCAAGTCATATGCAGACCCCAGAAGTCCCTGCTTCCCACATGCTTGTCTCAGGAATTATGTAGTAGAGATATATGAGTCATATACCGGAAGAGAAGGGGCTTTGACCTGAAATAGGACTAGGCTGGCTCTCACCTTTGTTACTCCCTAGCTATGTGACTTTGGCAATTTACTTCCTTGAAGCAAAGTTTTTGTTTTATTTAATTTGTATAAATGGGTTTAAGGCATTTACTTTGCACAATTTTGCTAAGAACAAAAAGAACTTATGAGCCTGGAATGTTTAGCACATGTTATTTAGCACATAATGGGTGCTACTGTGAACAGTTGTATTTACCCCCAGAGCTGTCTTCAGTTTTGGAGGAAAATGGTATTTTTTTTCTTTCTTTTGAAAAGCAATGGAAGACCCTCAGCTACTTTATTGTCCAGGTTTAGATCTGTCTAAAGATATGTGGGCTGAAGCTAAACAGTTTTACATAAATGTGTCAATGACAATATGCATGTTTCAGTAAATCCTGTTGATTATCTACCTAACAGCCATCTTCCCCCCTTTTTTTCCCTGATCACCAAATCTTGATTTTGTTTTGGTGTCTGATGTCCAGGGCTCCTGCTCCATGTACAGAGTGTGGAATCTTGATTGGTCCAAGCTATTGGGTTAGTATTATATTATTTTCTTGCTGGTGACTGACATAAGCAAGGTCATGTGACATAATTCTGATAAGTGAGACATAGAGGAAGTGGGGGAGGGGCAGATCCAAGGAAAAGTCTTTGACCATAAACATAAAATAAAAACAAATGGAAACATTGCACCCTATTCTTTCACCCAATGTTGTTGTGCCATGGGTAATGACTAGACCTATTGCCCTCTTGTGTCTGTGAAGAGATAAGCTCAAGGACCATGGCCAACATGCCCCGATGGTAGAGGGGAAGGTTGGAAAGAATGTGAGTCTCTGGTGATCTCCTCAGGCTCTTACAGTAACCAATCTCAGAATCACCCTGTTTCTAGACTTCTTGGTAAGTGATATATTACACTTATTTTACTCTTTAAATCAAATTAGAATTTGGAATTTTCTATTATTTGCATCTGACAGCACCCTAATGATATATAATACAAATAACCCATACCTTTACCTTTTTAGTTACTTATATGTGTGTCTTATATTCCCTACTCTATGTGGAGTTGGGTATGTTATACTGTGTCTTATGTTTTGTACATCTCAGTGTTCTGCATGTAGTAAACTCTTAATACATAGTGTTAAATGAACATGGATATGAAATATGGCTTCTGAAATTACAGACTACTTTCAACAGACCCTCTACCACAAGATATTAAAAGAGAGGGTTGGTGGTGAGGGAAGGGCTGAAGATTACTGATACTTGATAGATTCTACATTTTCCTATTCTATATGTGATCTATCACCCTTTTAGGAACTCTGACTTGGAAACTTGATATTGTCTTTAATGCTTTCCTCATTGTTATCTGCCTATACCTAAAGAGTTGCCAAGCTCTGGTTATATTACTTTGTTTTTTCAGCTTATCCAAGGTAATCAGGTTCTAGGAGAAAACTGGCTTATACTGTTCAAGCTACTAAAATTGGCCTGAGACAGAAAGGCCACATACTTTTTTTCTAGTGGGAACAATCTTTTCAGGAGCAAAGTCTACTAAGGAAGCTAAACCAAGATCACAGTGTTACTTGGTGAATGGTTGGGAACAGAAAACAGAGGTGCCATAGCAATGGTGCAGTATCCCCAGTTCCTTAGATGCTGTCTCCTGGTCTGGGCAGCCCTGCCCCCTCAACCCCAATGCTGAAGACACAGTGTTTCTTCTTCCGTCCACATTCCCAGGGCAGCTTCCCTCAGCCCCTCTCACTATGGCAATAGTAATGCGAGGACATTAAGAATCCTTGGTAGACTCTAGGCTTTCTTTTCCATTAGCAATTGATTCTGATGACCTGAAAGTGCATTATCACTTTTCTCAAAATGCTCAAGGTCATAAAAAGCTGAGTTTTCTTCTGGCCTGCACATCAGGATTTCCACCATTCTTCCTGGGGAATTAACTAAGCTTCCTTAGTAGAGTTCCCCGGACAGAAACATTCCATCAGAGGATGAATGACTTTCTGTTGGATATGAGGCAGGGAACTTGTGGATGCGGAAAGATCTGCAGAGCTGTGGTTCTGTGCTGTGTTCTTCTTTCCTCATTCCTAGCCAGTTAACTTTCTGTGTTTCTGCTCTTGTCTGAAAAGATAAGCTGAGATGTTTCAGGATAAAATCTCATTGGGATGCTGTAAGTGATTCTATCATTGTACCCAAAAATTTTGGCTCATTCATCTAGATTAGAGGAGAAAGAAATGAATAAGAGAAAAAAATGTACCAAAGATGGAAATAAATGAGAAAACTAGTGAGGAAAGAGTGCTTAGTGATGAGAAAATGGAAAAGAAAAACAAAGAAAATAATTGGTTAGAGGCTTAAGACACTCGAAAGAACAACCACAAACAACACAGATAAAAAAAATGTTCACACATAAAAAGAAAATAAAAAGGATCCATGAGCTGGGAAAAAAAATACTAAGGATAAACCAAAGTGAAGATGATAGTGGTATAAAAGAAGATTAACATATATCAACTTTACTACTTTTACTTAAATAATTTTTCATAGTGCATTTTAAGAATGATTTATCACCTAATAACTGGCAACATATTGATAATATTACAAATATAGTGAAAGAGCTTTCTTGCTATTATGAATGGCAGTTGCTTGCTATGCCTTTCAAGATCCTTTTCCTTGTAGAAGTTAGAATTTAACTATTTAATTTAATTTAATTTCCCAGCCAAATAGAACTTAGAATGATAGAACTAAAAGGTGCTTGGAGAATATGTAATGTTTGATTATTTTAGAGAAAAGAAAACTTCAGTCTGAAGAAATAGCTTGCTCAGAGTTGTGTAGCTGGTGAAACAGGAAAGCGGGACTTGTCCTTCCCTGAGGTGGGCTCTGAGCTAGTCTGGTGCCCACTGAGACTCCCTCTTTCCCAACAGGCCCCCATTTGGCAGACCTGTTCCTGTCCTGTGTCTCTGTGGCTCATTCTTTTTGAGTCTTATGAATTTAAATTAGTATTAAAAATTACTAAATAAGTAACATTGTAACATGTTAAAACTTTATAACTAATTTTGTAGAAATTTTACTATGTGCTAGGTATTATGCTCAATGTTTTACATGTGTTAACTCATTTAATTCTTAAATAAGTAACAATATAACATGTTAATAATGGAATTATTGACAATTTAATATTTACAGAAATTTTATAGTGCAACAGGTATTGTGCCATTATGGGTTGAATTGTGTCCACACAAAATTCATGTATTGAGTCCTAACCCTTAGCAACTCAGATTGTGACTTTTTTTGGAAACAGGGCCATTGCAGATGTGACTAGTTTAGATGCAGTCATTAGGGTAGGTTCTAATCCAATATAACTGATATCCTTACAGAAAGGGAAAATTTGGACACAGAGACTGACACAAATAGAGGGAACATGATGTGAACAGACACAGGGAAAAGATGACCATCTAAAAGCCAAGGAGCAAGGCCTGGAATGGATCATTCCTTCATAGCCTCCAGGAGGAACCAACCCTGCCAAGACCTTGAGTAAGGACTTCTGGCTCCAGACTGTGATATAGTACATTTCTGTTGTTTAAGTCACCAGGTTTGTGATACGTTGTTACAGCAGCCCTAGCAAACTAATATGCATGCTAAGTGTTTTACAGATACTAACCTATGTTATTCTTACCATCAAACTGATGAGATACAGGAAATGGTTGGGGGTAAATGTTAAATACCTCTAGAAGGAAGTGATCATCCTTATCCAGAATGTGAAATATTTAACAAGATAAATGATATGGCTTCTCCAACAGCAAAAAAAGGTTAAGGGGAGAGGGAGGGAAGGGAGGGGAGGAGGAGATAGAGAGAGAAAGAGAGAGAAATGATAGAGATAGGGATGAGAGAGAGAGAGAGAGAGAGAGAGAAGGAGAGAAACTGTTATTGAATGGAAATGGCTTAAGATTTGGACCTTATTCACATTCTGAATAAATAAACCCACTGTAAAAATACATCTTTGAGACAATCGGGGAAACTGGATATGGACTAGATATTAGATGATGTTGAAGAATTACTGTTAATTTTGCTAGATGTGACAATGGCATGGTGGTTAGAAAATGCATAACCTAATTAGGCAGAGGTAGGTTAGATGGCATGATGCTGAAGTTTGGTTTAAAGGAATTCTGAAGAAAATGTTTGGAACTAGGTGATGCATCACGGTGGTTCATTTTACTATTCCCTCTGCCTTTGAAAGTATGTCTGAAAACGTTCATAGTAAAAATTTTTAAAATATGTGGGATTTTACTATGGCTACTTTATAAATGACAAAACTGAGGCTAGGAGAACTTTAGTAAGTACCTTGGAGGAGGTAGGCTATGAGTAGTCAGTCTGGCTCCAGAATGTAATTCCAAGGCAGTTAAAAGTCTTAATATTTAATGACAAAGTGATCATAATTTCTTATCCATTCCATACCAGTCCTGTGAGATACACATCCCTATCTGGGTACATCCCATTGGGTACCTGGGTACAATCACCCCATTTTAGACATGGAAGCAGAAGTTAGAGATTATGTGTGTAAGACCACATATTCACTACAGAATGCTGCAACCAAGAGTGCAATCCAGACTTCTCAACTTGTGCCCAAATGCAAACACCGATCATATGGCCCTTGTGCTTCCCATTTAAGAGGAAAAATTTAGGGATGGGACTTCTGGATCGAGGTCTCCTGTGGACAGCTTCCCGTTGGTTAGCTCAGTTATCTACAAGGACTTCTGATGTCCAATATGTAAAATGAAGGGAATGACCCCTCCCCCCACTTCCAGGTACCAATGAAATGATACAAAGGAAAAGAAGTTGGTTAATTGCAAAAACGTTATATAACCTTTTCTTTTTAAACAGTATCACTTATCAGTTGGCATGAAGAAAAAAATGTAGTTAAGGGGACCTCAGAAAAGGCAGTTTTGGAGGTAAAATAGGCATAGAAAGATTTTTACAAAGTCATCAGATTTAAACTCATAAAATTTCAACCTCTTGGGATAAAAGTTAAGGCATAGGTGGGATACTTCTGAGCCATTCCTGGGAGGTGGCTTGCATTCTTGACCTTTCTTTTGGCAGTTGGGTTGTGGATGGTACACTTTTAGCCCTAACTTCTCAGAAGCAGCCTGCATTATCCATTAGAGCCTGTCCATCCAATTCAAGTTCACAGTGATAAATCTCGCAGCCTCCAAGGGTCCTCACAAAGGTGGGTGTGGTGTGCTGATAGCGTGCATGATTAAGTGCTTTCCTGTGTCAAATATAGCTGTAATATACTACAAACAGGCAGTTGAGTTTTATACAAACTGATCTGGCTGCTATCAGCTGCTCTGACATTTTATACTAATACTTAAAATAAATCTAGAAACAGGAAAGAAAGTACAGAATTATTGTTTTAAGTGGCCTGTGCAAGCTTATCTTCAAAGTGGCAGAGGTTCCATTGTATTTAGAAAAACTGCTCACTCCACTGGCATAAAGGTTAGTGGCAGGAACACCATTACCACGAGCCAGTTTCCCACGTGAGTTCTGGCTTCACGGCACTGCACTCACCCGGGCAAAGCACTCTGTCCCATTTCCATCATCTTTGTGCTCACATAAGGACCTTTTAGCACCTAAAAGCACCAAGTACCTTTTAGAAGCAACTTTGAAATTCACCTTAAAGAAAACCAAACCATTATAATATTGAAGATCATACATAAAGTCTGAAAGCATTCCCCTTTTAAAATGTTTGTCTTGACCTCCATGTGTGGTGTCTTTGCATGTATATGTACAACAGCTGAAAACAAAAGGAAGTTTGTGTCATTCTGCATTTCCTTTTGTGGAGTGTGAATCTGAGGGAGAAGTGTCCCATGAAATAGAAACCTAATTTTTAAAAGAGAACGTAGAAATCATCTAGATTATTTGGTATCTCTCAACTCTGGCAATGCAGAAGAATCACTTGGGGAGTTTTTAAAAATATTGATGCCAAAAAGCCACTACCCAAGTCCAATTTAATAGTTCTGGAAATTTCTAGGGACACTGATATGTTTTTAAATTTCTCTAGGTGTGTCCAATGGGCAGCAGGATGGAGAAACACTTATTTCAATGGCTCATTAGACAGACATGGCACCCAAGGGCCAGCAAGGATGGGCTTCTGGGGTCCCACAGAAAGTGTGAGGGCACCTCCAGGCTAGGTTCCTGAGCTCTGTTCAGCAGACTTGGTTCAACATGGTAAGTTATTGGTATCCTTAACTGAAATTAATCTAAGAACGAGTTGCATGCTAAATACTTAAATTTGCAATCATGGAGCTGGGTTTCTTCCTCATAGTTTTATTTCATAATTCAAAGTACAGTACTTTTTTCCCTAGAGACATAATGACAGTATTTTATTTTTATTTATTTTGTTATTTCTGGAAACTGCTTTATTGCTTGGTTTATTTTTTCTCTCTCATAACAATTTTGCACAGATTAGCAAATGACTTTAGAAGATTGATGCTCATGAAAGTTTGTCTCTTTCTGTGCTAATGTCCTAATTTTGGGTGAACATTTTCAAAATCATTCTTTACCATGTGTACAATTCATGCAATATATGATTATTGAGATTATACTTCCAGGATTTTCTGGCATAGTCCTATTTTAAATATCCTATCTTTGTGTGCACATAAAAAGTAAAAAAGGAACTAGAAGTTTCTTTTGGTATCCAAATGATGTCTCTCAGATTATACTTCCTGTGTTATAAAAATTCATGGTCAGCTCATATGTTCCAGTTTTTTGTTTCAAGAATATGGGCAATTTATAGATACTTTCAGGATGCTGATGGGAGCTGGTCAGGGCCCTAAGACATAGGTTGTGTTCACTGCTAGACTGGAGATGATAACTCCCACTCTTTTGGTTCTGTCTTCTCACCTTTAGAAGCAAGTGACTCCTGTGGCTAGAGTGACAGCACAGATCAGAATCCCAAAAGCTACTGGTCTCATTGGCTTGTTCCTGCTAGCACATTCTGAGAAGTAGCAGGACAGGCCTGTGAGGCTGCTTTGGATAGTCATGACCCACTCTTCATCTCCTTTGGTCACGTGGCTGTCCCCATTCCCTGACTCTTCCCATACCACTCCCTCTACTATCTCAACCCCACCTTCTGTGAGCTCTGGATGCTGACTGTATCTGGAATTAGCCCTGGCCAGCCACTGCCATTCCCTGTCTTGCTTTCACAGCAACGTCTTCACTGTCTTTCCTGCTTCACTCTTGGTGTCTTCCCATTTCTTATTCACCCACAACATCTGGTCATGATACTCTCATAATTAAAAACAAAAAACAAAAAAAAACCAGAGAATTCCATGAGTTTTCTCTTTTTCTTTCTCTCAATTCCTTAACCCCACCCCACCCATGGACAAAGACAACGTTGTGGTGAATTCTGGGGGTGGGGTTTGTGGGAGGTGGATGTGAGGCATTAGGGGAGGGTATGAGGGGACTTGGGGTACTAAACATACAGTTCAGTGTACAGATGATGTGTTGTGAAACTGTGTACCTGAAACTAGTATAATTTTGATAACCAGTACCACCCAGAAATTCAATTAAAAAACAACAACAGAAAATTCGTTGAAGGCCCCACTATCTCTTCCATATACCTTTCAGTGCCAGCTCTCAACCTCATCCCTGGTCTTTCTTTGGGCTCATTCTCTGCAACCCAGGTCATGAGGTCTCAAACATGGCTGCATTGAGATCGTAGATCTCTGTGTCTTGACCCCAGAGAACCTGTTCATTAATTTGGGGTACAGCATGGACTTGGAGACTTTCCTAAGCTCTCCAGGTGATTCTAATAGGCAGCCAAGTTGAAGAACCTCAGTGTTTGTGAGCTACGTGAGTGTTCTCTCCTCTCCTGGCCTTTACATAGGCTGCTGCCTTGGCATGAATGCCCTGTCCCACCTACTTTCTTTGGCTACCTGTCCACAGCTTACTTAAAGAGGAGGCTATGGGATAGTTCAGTGTTAGCTGATGGACAGGGTGGTCAACAGGAGATTTCACACTTAAAGGGTCAGCCAATCATCATTTTGTAAGAATACGAGAGGAAGGTTGTTTTATGGAGAAGGGCCCTCCCTCATGGAAAATGGGCTTTGTCTTTTAATTCTGGCTGGCTGTGGTTTCAGACCATGTTCTTTAATACAAAAGAAGATTGGAAATGAGGTATTTGGGGGATCTTGGAGGCCATTCCATTGGTGAACTTCATTGTCCTCTACAAATTCTTTGCATAGCTTGCCTGCTTACTCGCTCCTTTCTCCCACCTCTACATATCACAGAGAGGTGGGGTCCTCAGGCCTCTGGGACTGATTGCTTAACTGGGGGTGAGAGGAATAGAGGCAGGGTGAGGCTGTTAAAATATCTTCAGAAACTACTAATCACAATGACTACTCCCCTAAGATAGGAACACAAATTGTCTTTGATCACCCCATTCTGTTTGTAAAATAAATAGAGAACAATTCAGTTGATCAAAACAGTTTGAAACTGATCATTTTCTTCAATTACCTAATTATATTTCATACTCTCCTTCCCCCACAAACATCTTTGACATTTCTTCTTCTGATTCAAGCAAGAACTTAAAGATTTTACCTCAGAGGACTATAAAGGATATTTTAACAATAACCCAAGTTCATGAAAGTAAAGGGTTTTAGGTCAATCCAAGTCCCAGTCCTGTAGAACACACTGATTATTCTGTGCAATCCCTGGTGTTTTCAGATGAATTGCGATTCAAATCACTATGAGTTTTAGATAGCATGAGTAATAGTAAAGAACATGCAGTCTGGATTCATTTTTATCCTAGCTTCACTATTTACTAGTGTATGACCCTGAGAATATTCTTCACCTCTCTGTACCTCAGTTTCCTCCTCTCAAAAATGGTGAAGATATTGGTAACACCCCTAAAGGTTGGAATGAGATTTAACCCAGTTAAAGAGCTTACCTGGCACTTGGTAATAAATGTTAACTTGATAAATGTAATTTTTAAAAAGTGGTTAGGATTTTTTCTTTTTTGGTAGAGTTGTCACCTTGGTATTAATAGCACCATTAAAAAAATAAATTAGGTTAATAGTTCCCATAAGTTAAAGATGGTAGAAGAAAGAAAGTCTGCCTGTTCAGTCTAAGTCCTGGTGTTACAATGGACTATCTGTGCTTAACTAACATAATCTTTAGGATGTGCATTTTAGGCCTAGCAGTGACATCATAGGTCCCATTCCCTCATGAAAATGTAAATTTCAAACTACATAGAAGCTCAGTGACTCTTGGTCACAGAGCTGGTTTAGTAGCAGAGCTGTGATGATCTTTTTGGGAAACTATGTTTTTTCCCAGGACACCAGGTGTCCAAACTGCATTGGGCATGACTTCTGTGATCACACCAGACTGGGTGCTAATTTATCGCTTCTCACCAGTTCTGTCTTACATTGCCTAAATTAACTGGATGTCAGAAACATTTATCACTTCTAAATGGACATGTTGTGAACAAAAATGTAGGAGAACTTTTTCACAAGGACAACTTTGCCCTATCACAGTTTAACAGCTACCCCCTGAAGAACTTGAGTGTAACAGGCAAAGGTTAAGGATGAGCCCTGACAGTGTAAGGATAGGAACCAATGCATTAGAAATGAAAGTATTGTGCAGCTATTTCCAAAGAATGGGCGTGCAAGGTTTTTCTTTTTTTTAATTTAAGCAGATATTCAAGGTTCTTACTTGAAAAGAGAGAAATGCTGGTTTTTTTTTGTTTTGTTTTACCTTATAGCTTTAGGTATGGTGGACAGTGATGTCTCTGTTTACTGAGAGGGTAAAAGGGGTTTATAATTAAACCAGGACTAAGCAAGGAGCATGATCAGAGATGGATAGGAGGCTATTTCCACAAGAAGAAAGGAATTTTCCAAAAGAAATTATTGGGTAACTTTAAGATATTTAAAGTTAATGATGAATACACACACACACACATATAGTCCCTCCTCCACTCATCCACCCCACTTTTTTTTCTCTTTAATTAATTCACAAACAAGAAGGGCTGGATGAGGACAAGCATATAACTCAAGAAGGTGACACATCTACCTGAGGTTTTAACACAATCTCAGACCAGGGTAGGTTTTAATGTAGCCTCCTAGTATGTGAAATCTTTGGGTCTAGAAACCATGAGCTTCATGTGTAATCCAAACCTCACCTGTGAAGTGATTATAGTCCAGGTGATCTCACTGAACAAACCAGGCACCTTCTCAGTTGGAATTTCACCAAATGCCTTTGAGGTTGAATCAGCCTCAGGCTCCACAAGCAGAAGGGAGGGGCATGGGTGTTGTAGTGATATTGTTCAGAAATAGGTGTTGATTAGATGGCCCCAACACTGGGCGTCAGTCTGTACGAGTTTAGGGCATTGCTTTGCTGTGACACCACCTGTAGAGCTAGGACAATGCTTAATAAAGCTTAGATCTGCCACCTTAAACTGGGTAGAATGTAAACAGATAACCTTTGAGAAGATCCTTAACCTGAGTCCCTTGGTACCTGTAAGAAAGTCACTGTAAGATTACAAAATGTAATTACATCTGATAAAGTGATCATCAAGACATTGTTTGAAGAGAGGGCTTTATCAGCCCCATTGTGTGAAGGTTAATGGAGACCCGGATCTCTGGCCACTGGTCTCTCACCTCGAACAGAATGAAATCTAATTATATTAGAAGGTTTAGAAAGTAGCTCAATGGCCCTTAGAGTTCTAACACTTTATGGTTTACCCATTTGGTGTAACCTAGCCATGGATCCCACAAATCTGAACCGACACTGCTGTGAGGCTGTGTACTGATGCAACACCCAATTGACTGGCTATAGGTTCATTCTCTAGTGCCCTGTCTATGTTCCTCCTACTTGAGCATGTGCTTTCCAGAGTACTTACCTCATTATATTACAGTTCTGTTTTTCTGACCCTTTCCTCCACTAAGATGGAAAGACCCTCAAAAGACAGGTACTCACTTATTTTGTATTCCCTGATCCTGGGACAGATTTTGTTTTATGAGTCAGTCCCCTACATGGTTGCTGACCTGCTCAGAGAATTCTTGAGATTTCCCATTGGTAAATATTGGAAAGGTGGATGAGGGTGGAGAGAACAAGAGGAGTCCATAGCCTCCTCCCCCCAACCCTCACCAAATTCAGCCCCTGAAAATGGGTTGATTATTTACTAAGTTCTGGAGGAGGAAGAAAGGTGGGAGGGGGCAGGAGCAGAAGAGAAAATCCCTGTAGTAAAAGAACATTGTTTACTCCATTTTTGAACCAGATCGTATCATCTTATCCAAATGCCCCATTTCACAGATAAACAGAGCATGAATAAATCACACAAAAGTAACTTACTATTTTCTTATTATACTATGACAAAGGTTGCATGTGACATTCAGTCACCCATACTCCCTAAGTATTCACTGAGACTGGCGAAGAGAATATAGTGCTTACCGAGAGAGCACTGTATTCTTCTACAATCAGATAGGAAAAAAGCATAATGCTTTAGTAAATCAGGAATTGAGTATAGATCTAAAAAACTGGGACTCAAAGAATCTTAAAAATATATAACATAGCTAGACACAGAAAAAGCAAACATTTTAAGTTAAAATCATAAGATGATTTAGAAAATGTTACCTACATTTTGTTTATCCAAAGAAATGTATATTATGGTTTGTTTTCCAATAAGTCCCCTACTGCCCTTAGCCTATTTCCACCTCTTCCACAGAGCTTAGACCTAATGAACTTCCTGCTGGGCCTGAGTAAGCTATCAGTAGGTACCCCAACACCCCAACCCCTGTGGAGAACAAAATGAAATACAACCTTTGCAAATAGGAAAAGCAGTTCTCAACTAGTCAGTGTAAAAAGGAAAGGATGTGCTAAGAAGAAGTTCACCTGTTACTAAGGGCTCCTGAAAGGAGTATGCCATGAGTGCAAGCTCAAGTACCATTATTCCCTAAATGTTTGTTAATCAACACAAAATACAAATAACTTACTTTTATGTAGCACTTTCACCAACACTGAGGCTCTTTTTTCCTCAATAGCATCCCAGGGAGGAAGAAAAAATAGTCATCACCCCGTATTATAGGTAGAGGAAGGGACCCAGCAGAGAAGTTGAACAGTTAACCCACAGTCACTGAGGGAAGGGGAGTGTCAGGGCTGGGATGCTTTTTTTCCAATTACACTTCACAGGCTCCTTGACCAGATGCAGGAACACATTTTAAACTCTGCAACTCCTCCACTTTCTAAGGAATCAGCCTAAGAGACCCAAAACCCAGCCTCTTCTTTCTGTCTGTGTACTCCCATGCTCAGCAGGCATGCTTATCTTGCTTATACCAAGGTCAATCTGTACCAAAATCCTCTGACCCAGACAGGAAGGAAAAGGCAAAGAACATGACCATAGAACACACTGGCAACAACAACATTTTCCCTTCTTTGAAACATTTGGGTTTTCATTTGTATGCTGCCCCATAGAAACTATAAAAAAGTAACGTAAAACCTCTTCATTAGAAATTATCACCCTCTTCATCTAGGAGGTACTGAATATGAAGTAGATGATTTCCAGGCAATTTTCCATCATCCCAATGCCTCTTTATCAACCACTCCCAGTTGGCTGGTTATCCAGTTCTTGTTCAAAGATGCTACGTACCTGAGAAATCTGCATGCAGGAAGGACATTTGGTAGCCATATTTTTGTTATAGCCCAGGGGTTTAAAAATCTACGAAGTATTCATACTCACTCCCAGTTTATTTCAAGCAAACAGTCTCTTGCAATTGAATCTGGTCTTTAAGATCCCTTTAAAATGAAAATATCAAACTATCCACTGATTTGTATAAAACCCTTAAGAGCATCTTCCATCTGTGTGAAACATCCTTGTAGTTGCAAAGGTGGCTTTGCAGATTTTCAGTAGACTCTGGGGTGGCAATTTCAAAGATAGCTTTTCCCATGGCATCTCTCTGGAAAGACATGCTACAGTCTTTACACTTAATAAAAATCAGACTAAGTTTGGGAGATTGTTAGTGCCCTCCAACTAGACCATCTTTACTTACTCAGCCAGCAGGGCAGCCAGGTAGGGAGAGCAGAACCATCCTAAGGGGTACAGTCCTGGAGGCTGAAAATGAGGGAAATGACCTGGAAAACTGGGATTTAACCAACTGGCCTTTGCATTTGCCACAATGGGATATTGTTAGGCTTGTGCTCCATGAAACAATAGACTTTGATAGGACATAATACCCATTTAGAAGGACAGATTTACATCCTACCTCTTCAAGCACACTGAGCTCCCTTTCCGTTTGCTCTTGCTGCACACAATGTATGTGTAACAGATTACTTGCCTTATTCTCTTCCCATTTTCCCTCCCCCATTCCTTCATTTCTGCTCCAGACTTCCAGCAAGTCCAGGGTAGTTTTTACCTCTTGAAAAGCTGTGTGATGTGTCATGGGATTCCACTGCTGAAATATGCATATTGTTTTTCCTGGCCACTTTAAAATTAGGCAAGTGTATTGCCCGAATGGATTCTAAGGGCAGGTCTAGTTGAGTGTATTTGTGCCTCAATTTCTCCAAGTCTGAAATCAGCCCCCAGATCAAATTCCTGGCTGCATGAGATGAAGAATTGACTCTTTGTTAACAAAGGGCCACTCTCATTTTATTGGAGAATACATGAGGAATATAAAACATCAAAACCTTTATAATTTCCCCATAGAATATAATCTAGTAAAGAGAAAAATGAAAAAATTGTTTTCATTAAGAGGCCTATTGTAGTATAAACCTGAAGATAATACTCGTACTCAATATCATAAAACTTTTATAAGGTGATACATTTGGAAGCTGTTTTACAGGATAATGTGACATAAAAAATTAGAATATAAGTGGTTTAGTCCTTGCCCTGGATGGTGTGGCTCAGTGGATTGAGTGCCGGCAACCAAAGAGTTGCTGGTTTGATTCCCAGTCAGGGCACATGCCTGGGTTCCTGACCAGGTTCCCAGTAGGGGGCACCTGAGAGGCAACCACACATTGAAAACATTGGTTTTCTTTCTCTCTCCCTTCCCCTCTCACTAAAGATAAATAAATAAAATCTTAAAAAAAATAAATAGTTTAGTCCTTGAGAAAAACTATGAGATACAATCTCTGCATGTGAATAGACTACAAGGTAATAGCTAAGAACAAAAAATAGTCATAGTAAGAAGGTGAATTATGGCTTTCTAAAATTTTTATTTTTAATATTTTTAACCATTTTATCAAGAAAACGATTCCAGTGATAATAATACAATTCCTGTGGAAATGACAATTTGTTTTAAAGATCTGTGATATAGTTGATTGCACAGGGATACTTTGCGGTTGCAAGTGACATTTGCCTGTAGTGTATTCTTAGTGGTGGCCAGAGGGCAATACCCTGACTTTGAAGTAATTACCAAGGACTTCTAAAAGGCACAGTGAGAGACACTGGAACTAGGATTACCGTTTTTTCTTCCTGTGAGGTTGTTATAAGGGGAAAAGGAAAAATTGACAGGAGTCAGTCCATTCCAGATAATGCTTTATAAGCGTTGTCATTATCTCCATTCCAAGTATTAGGTATTCATTTTAAAGAAGGGGAAATGGATTCAGATGTTAATTAAACCACTCAATATCACTCAGTGAGTAAATAGATTTGACGAGTTTGAGCCCAAGTCTAGACGTTGAGGGCTGTATTCCTTCCATGATACCATCATGCAGCCCAGTCTATGTTTAGTAGGAGAACATCTTCCTATTTCCCAAATGGAATGCAACTCTATCAGACTCTGTGTCTCCTGGCCAGTAGAGCAGTGCCAGCCTGGGTAAGTGTCTTACTGCTGCAGGCACTTCTCATGTTTAGTCTCATTTAATCTTCACAACACAGCTATCCCCATTTTACAGTGGAAACTGAGGCATAGAAAAGTTAGCATCTTGTGCTGGGTTATACAGTTTGTAAGTGACAGAGCCAAGATTTGAATGTCTGACCCCTGAATACCATAGGTGCTAAAAAATACACCCTTAAAATATATTTTCTGCATTTCTTGGATCTAATGCAATTCAGAGGAGAAAGACATAATCAAGAAATAAAAAAGACAATTTGTTTTTTAGTCTGGCTCACCAAAGAAGGTATGAAAAGGTGGATTCATTGAGGGAGGCGTCTGAAACTTATCAGGGAGATAAGCTAATTGTGGCTTTCCTTGTGATTTAAGTTTACCTATCTCCAGCTCTCCTAGCAACTATGAAAAATGCAAAGTTAAGCCTCCCCCATCTATTCCCTTGTGAAAAATTAATTTCTTTGTCTTAATTTTCATGTCCCTTACCCTTTAATGGAGAATGCTGTTTTACTTCTAAATGAAAATGAACTGAGGGCTACGGCAGAGGCTTGTGAGCCTTTTGCCTGTGACCCACAGTTGTATACATTTTATATATGACCCAGTATAGAAATACATGCACACCCACAGAGTACAACAAAAGTTTCACAAAACATAATTTGTCTTTATCCGCTCCATTTTTTAAATTGAAAGACAGCTAATTACTACCTTCTAAATTAGTTACAGGATGATAGATTGGCAAACTCTAGTTAGGAACCCTAAATTCAGGTTATCTCAAAGAGTTTTACAACTGTGCCTTCAAATATGTGACTCTAAAATTGACTATCCAGTTGCTATAAATGGATTCAACCTGGAGATGTTGGACCAGAACTTATGTCTTTGCAATCAGGTTTGACAACTTTGAAAGGTTGGCTGAGGATCTTCCCCAGATACACAGTATTGGCATCTTTCTTTTCTCTTCCCATCAAATACTTAATGAATAACAGCTTGCTAAATAACAGCTTGTTAGGGCACAAGGATTCTGGTAAAACTCTCAGAAGGTACAAACCCTATGTTTAGGAAAGTGAAGAAATGAGAAGGACATGTGAAAACTCATGTCCAGACTTGTTATCAACTTCACACTCACCTATTTTGGCCTGCTGCAGGGAGGGAAGGTGGATGTGTTTTTCTTGGATGGAAACAGGACGTATTTATTACACCAACTAGTGCTTTTATGTCCTAAAAGGGCATGAATTGTCACTGATTTGCCTTGTCATTAGAGAGTACATGCTCACTAAAAAAAGTGTCTTACATTGTAGGAATACATAGAACATTTAATAAATATTGAGTTAATTTGTTGACCATGCAATGACGGGAGTACAAATAGTACTGAATAATAAACAAGATGTAAGACAGCAATGTGTAAGATTTTTCTGCCCAAGCGACAAGCATAAGGAGAACTTTAGTCCTTAAGATCACCTTGTCCCAAACCCAGGTGTTAGATATGAGAAAAAAGTTCCAGGAGCGACTTCTCCAAGGTCCTATATTGGTAAAGCTGAGGGTTCTTTTACTTTACTTATGCTGCCTCTCCTGATCTGGCACTTTATCCCCTTTAGGGGGTCCTACCTTCTGTTTAGAATGTATGGTTATGTTGTTCTAGCTATTTCTGAGAGTGGAAGGAAAGAAGAGGTGTGAGATTTGGGTAGGAGACCCATACATGTAACGGCATTAAGTCATCTTAACAATATACAGAATATGAAGCATTCTGACTTTCTACCTTCTAGTCACCTTTACTTCTGTGCTCTTATTGGGCAGAGCATTGAGCTCTATGGTCCCCTGTTCACTTTTAAAGTGAGATACATAGCATGTGTACTATAGGGCAGGAAACAAAGTATTTGGAATATTTATTTGGAATAAGTGATCCCAGAAATCTCAGAATATATATTCATTTATTCATTTATTCATCACACATATATGCTTTGTGCCCCAGGAAGTAGAAACCCAAAATGAAAAAAAATGACATTTTCTCACTGAGAGTGTAGCAGGTAAACAGATGATTGCAACATAGATAATGAGGGCTGTAAGGGAGGCACTGATAGGAGAGCAAAACCTGTGGGATTTCACAGACGGGTAAAAAATTCTGTCTGAGAGAGTTAAGAAAGGTTTAATACTGAGTCTTTGACATAATTGTTTAGGAAATTCTAAAGAATCTACAAAATAACTGTTAGAACTAATAAATAAATTTAGCAAAGTCATATGATATAAAGTCGATAGAACAGTGTATTTCTATATGCTAGTAATAACAAAAATAGAACAATGAATTGAATTATAATTTATACTCCATAATGAGAATGAAAGCAGCATTGCAGAGACATTAATGAAGCTGTAACTGAATAGAGAGATATACCACATTTTGATTTTAAGTTTCAATTTTATTAACATGTTAATTATCCCCAAGTTGATTTATAGATCCAGTGTAATACCAATCAAAATCTACCAGACTTTTTATTATATATTTTTTTAGAAATTGATAAGATGATTCTAAAATGTTTATAAAAATGCAAGGGATCTAGAATAGGCAAAACAATCTTGAAAAAGAACAAAAAATGTAAAGCTACAGTAATTAAGACAGTATGGTATTGGTGTAAGTAGAGACAAATAGATCAGTGGAAAGAGTAAAAACTTATAAAAATGTTTGCTCATAAGACGACACTGTGAAGAAAATGAAAAGGGAAGCCACAGTCTGAAAAAAAATGTTTGCAGGACTTGATCTAGAATATGTAAAGATTCTAGTACATCAACAATATGAACAACCAACTGAAAAAATGGGAAAAAGACATGAACAGACTCAACACAAAAGAAGACATGCAAATAGCCAGTAAGCTCAAGAAAAAGTGCTAAAATTCACTAGTCATCAGAGAAATGCAAATTAAAATCACAATGAGGTACAGTTCATTCCCATTAAGACTGAAAATATTAAATGTTGGCAAGGATGAAGAGCAACTGAATCGTATATTGCTGGTCACAGTGTAAGATGATACAGCTACTGTGGAAAACCACTTGGCAGTTCTTAATAAAGTGAAATACACTCATAGGTGATGAGTCAGAAATTTCTAAGAACTGAGAGAAAAACATATATCTCCAAAAAGACATGCAAAGAATTTTCATATTTTAATGAACATTATCAATGAACATATGAATGTTTATTCATGATAGTTCCCAACTTGAAATAATGCAAATGACTATCAACAAGAGAGGGATTACACATATAGCAGTTAAATCATACACTGACATACTAGACAGCCATGAAAAGTGATGAGAATAGTGGTTGCCTGTGGGAGAGTTTTGATGAATCAGGCAAGAAGGAACTTTCTGCACTGATGTGAAATATTCTATTTTTTTATTTGGTTGTTGGTAACAGTGTGTATATTTGTAAAACTTAATTAAATTGTACAGTTAAAATCTGTTAGTTTTACTGTGTGTAAAATTTACCTCAGTGAAAGTAAATTGGGATCTTGGGAATGAGTACATATTTTCAGATTAAGAAGAAGGGAAGAGAATTCTAGGCAGAAGGAACAGTTGAATGAGTATTGATAAATGTGATTGATAATTTTTGGTCATGGTGAGAATTTTTGTACTGTTCTATCATGTGACTATTAGAATTGAAAAGGGAAAAAGAAGACAAAGCAGTAGACTGGAACTAGATCATAAAGGACTATTTATATCAGGCTACAAAGTTTATACTTACTCACTTATAAGCAGAAAAATAATATAGTCATAAAATCTGGAAGGTATGTTGAGTAGATGAATGGCTTGAAGCAGATGTTAACGAACTTTTTCTATAAAGGACCAGACATTAAATATTTTAGGTTGTGTGGGTCATGTAGTCTGTTTTGTACCTGCTTAACTTTGCCACTGTAGTGTAAAAGCACACATGAGCAATATGTAAAGAAATACCACTGACTGTTCCACTAAAACTTTTTAAAATATTTTTTATTGTTATTCTATTACAGTTGTCCCAATTTTTCCCCTTGTTCTCCTCCGCCCTTCCCACTCCTGCTCCCACAATCAATTCCAACACTGTTGTCCATGTCTGTGGGTCATTCACACATGTTCTTTGACTAGTCCCTTCCCTTTATTTCCACCATTATCTTCATCCCCTTTCCCTTCTGGTCACTGTCAGTCTATTCCATGATTCCATTGCCTGTGGCTCTATTTTGTTTGTTAGTTTATTGTGTTCATTCCTCTTATAGGTGAGATCATGTGGTATCTGTCTTTCACTGACTGACTTATTTCACTTAGCATAATATTCTCCAGTTCCATCCATGCTGTCATAAAAAGTAGGAGTTCTTAATTTCTACTGTGTAGTATTCTATTGTGTAAATGTACCACAGTTTCTTGACCTACTCATTTACTGATGGGCACTTAGGCTGTTTCCAGCACATAGCTATTGTAAATAGCACTGCTGTGAACACAGGCATGCATAAGTTCTTTTGAACTGGTGATTTAAGATTCTTAGGGGAATTCCCAGAAGTGGAATTGCTGGGTGAAAAGGCAGCTCCATTTTTACTTTTTTGAATAATACCGTTTTCTACAGTGGCTGCACCAGTCTGCATTCCCACCAACAGTGCACTAGGGTTTCCTTTTCTCTGCATCCTCTCCAACACTTATTTGTTGATTTGTTTATGATGACCATTCTGACCAGTGTGAAGTGGCATCTCATTGTGATTTTAATTTGCATCTGTCTGATGGCTAGTGATGTTGAGTACCATTTCATATGTCTCTTGCTCTTCTGTATGTCCTCCTTGGAGAACTGTCTATTCAGGTCCTTTGCCCACTTTTTAATTGGATTATTTGTCTTCCTAGTGTTGTGTAGTACGAGTTCTTTATTTTGGAGATCAAACTCTTATCTGATGTATCACTGGTGAATATGTTTTCCCATACATTCCCTTTTAATTTTGATGATGGTTTCTGTGGGTTTCCCCAAGAAGTCTCCTGTGAGGCTGAGAGAATCTCCTGGCCTCAGCTCCCAGACGGGGCTCTTAAGCTTTGAAACCCGGTGGTGCTGCCGTTTTTGCTGCCCGTTTTCACTTAGTTTGCGCACAAATGTGTGGCTGTGGACAGCCAGCTGTCTTGAGTCCCTCACTGGGTCTGCTAGTTGCCTCCCGAGCCCAGGGTCCGCCACCGGTCCATCCGCTGCTGTCTGCACCCTGTGCACCCGTGCCTGCCTGCCAGCCAGCGCTTCTTCCCGCTGGGACCCCTTGACCCCTCTCGGCAGGCCTCTGACTCCGCCGCTCCTTACCGGTCTGGATGTACGGGTAGTCCGACTTCTGTTCAGTTAATTTCTCTCTGTTCTGGTTGTATTTTTGTTTCTCAGTTTTTGTTGTCCTTATTTTTGGTTGCATGAGGAGGCACAATGCGACTGCCTATGCCTCCATCTTGGCCGGAACTACTCTGATGATGGTTTCTTTAGCTGTGCAGAAGCTTTTTAGTTTGATGTAGTCCTATTTGTCTATTTTTCCTTTATTTCCTTTGCCTTATATTTATAACTAAATACATTTAATTTATATCAAATTTATTTATATTTATTTAAATGTAAATATAGGACATAACTTATATTTAAGCCTTTTATCCATTTTGAGTTTATTGTGGTGTACAGTGTAAGTTGGTGGTCTAGTTTTATGTTTTTGCATATACCAGTCCAGTTCTCCCAACACTATTTATTACATATGCTATTTTTGCTCCATTATGTTTCTTCCCCCTTTGTCAAATATTAATTGACCATAGAGACATGGCTTTATTTCTGGGCTCTCTATTCTGTTCCATTGATCTATGTGTCTGTTCTTATGACAGTACAAGATAGTTTTGATTACAGTGGCCTTGTAGTATAGTTTAACATCAGGTATTGTGATCCCTTCTACTTCATGCTTCTTTCTCAATATTGCTGAGGCTATTCGGGTTTTTTTTTAAATTTCATATACATTTTTGAAATATTTGTCCTAGATCTATGAAATATGCCATTGGTATTTTAAGAGGAATTGTGTTGAATTTATAGATTGCTTTTGGTAGTATGGACATTTTAATGATGTTAATTCCTTCAATCCACAAACAAAAATATGCTTCCATTTATTTGTGTTTTTCTTAATTTCTTTCTTCAGTGTTCCACAGTTTTCTGAGTATAGGTCTTTTACCTCCTTGGTTAAATTTATTCCTAGGTACTTTATTTTTCTTGTTGCTATAGTAAATGGGATATTTTTTCCTTGTTTCTCTTTCTGAGATTTCATTGTTGGTGTATAAAAATGCACTCAATTTCTGAATATTGGCTTTGTATCCCTCTATCTTGCCAAATTCACTTATTAGGTTGAGTAGTTTTTTTGTGTGGAGGCTATAGGGTTTTCTATGTACACTATCATGTCGTCTGTCAATTATGACAGTTTTACTTCCTCCTTTTATTTTTTTGTGTGTCTGATCACTGTGGCTAAAAATTACAGTACTATGTTGAATAAGAGTGGTGAAAGTGGACACCTTTGTCTTGTTCCTGATCTTAAGGGGAAAGCTTTTAGTTTTTGCCTATTGAGTATAATGTTGGCTGTAGGTTTCTTGTATATGGCTTTCATTCTGTTGAGGTGTGCTGCCTCTATTCCCACTTTGCTGAGTGTTTTTATCATAAATGGGTGCTGAATCTTATCAAATGCTTTTTCAGCATCTACTGATATGACGGGGTTTTTTTTGCCCTTCATTTTGTTTATGTGGTGTATTATGTTTATTGATTTGAAAATATTGTACCATCCTTGCATCCCTGGGATGAATCCCACTTGATCATAATGCATGATCTTTTTAATGTATTGCTGCATCTGGATTGCCAATATTTTGCATCTATGTTCATCAGAGATATTGGCCTGTGGTTTTTTTTTTCCTTTGGTTTGTCTTCACCTGGTTTTAGAATTAGGATGTTGCTGGCCTTATAAAAAGAGTTTGGGATTCTTCCCTCTTCTTGAATTTTTTGGAATGGTTTGAGAAGGATATGAGTTAGTTCTTCCTTAGATGTTTGGTAAAATTCACCTCTGAAGCCACCTGGTCCTGGTGCCAGGAAATTTTTTATTACTGCTTCAATTCCACTATTTTTTGTTTTTAGTCTATTCAGGTTTTCTGCTTCTTCTTGATTCAGTTTTTGAAAATTGTACATTTCTAGAAATTTTTGTATTTCATCAAGGTTGTCCCCTTTCTTGTCATATAGGTTTTCATAGTAATTTCTTATAATCCTTTGTATTTCTGTGGTATCTGTTGTACACTTATCTTTCATTTATAATTTTTTGGGTCCTCTCTCTTTTTTTCTTGATGAATCCAGTTAAAGATTTGTCAATTTTATTTACTTTTTCAAAGAACCAGCTATTGGATTTATCGATCCTTTGAATTATTCTTTTTGTCTCTATGTCACACAACTCTGCTTTGCTCTTGATAATTTCCTTCCCTCTACTTGCTCTGGGCTTTGTTTGTTGTTGTTCTTCTAGTTCTTATAGATGTAGGGTTATGTTGTTTATCTGAGATTTTTCTGTCTTCTTTAGGCAGGCCTGAATCCTGTGAACTTCCTGCTCAGTGCTGCCTTAACTATGGCCCATAGGTTTTGGGTTGTTGTATATTTATTTTCATTTGTTCCCAGGTACATTTTGATTTCTCCCTTGATCCCATTGTAGACCTATTCATCATTTAATAACATGTTATTGAGTCTCCATGAATTTGAATGTTTTTCAGTTTTTTCCTTGAGATTGGTTTCTAGTTTCAAGCCATTGGGATCTGAGAAGATGCTTGATATAATTTCAATTTTCTTGAATTTGTTGAGGCTTGTTTTGTGTCCTACTATCTGGTCTATCTTTGAAAATGTTCCATGTGAATTTGAAAAGAATGTATATTTTGCTTCTTTGGAGTGATCTAGATCAGTTTCCAGTTGATCTAGAGTGCCATTCAGTGCTAGTATCCTTGTTGATTCTTTTTTGAAAGATCCATTTTTCACAGTGGGGTGTTAAAAATCCCTAGAATGACTGTGTTTTTGTCGATATCTTTCTTTAAGACCTCCAAGATTTTCATTATATATTTAGGTACTCCTGTGTTGTCTGTATATATGTTTACAAGGGTCATATTGTCCTGTTGGATTACTCCCTCAAGTATTATGAAGTGAACTTCTTTGTCCCTTTTTATGGCTTTTGTTTTGAAGTCTATTTTGTCTGGTGTAAGTATTGTTACCCCAGCTTTCCTTTCATGTCTGTTTGCTTGGAATTTATTTTTTTTACCGTCCCTTCACTTTCAACTTGCATAAATGTTTTGTTCTGAGGAGGTTCTTTTGTAGACAGCATATATGTAGGTCATGTTTTCTTATCCATTCAGCCACCCCATGTCTTTTGATTGGGGCATTTAATCCATTTACTTTTATGGTTGCTATTGATAGGTGCTTATTCATTGACATTTTTACCATACCTGTGTTTTTTCTCTCTCTCTTTCCCTGTCTCTATTTCTTCTCCTTTTTATAGCAGTCCCTTTAGCATGTCTTGCTGTGCTGGCTTGGTGGAGATGTACTCTTTTAGCCTTCTTTTGCCTGGGAAGCTCTTTATTTCACCTTCCATTATAAATGAGATCCTTGCTGGATAGAGTAGTCTTTGTTGTAGGTCCCTGCTTTTCTTTTTTCTTTTTTTTTAAATTTTCTTTTAATGATTGTTCAAGTACAGTTTTCTCCCCTTTACTCCCAATCTAGCCCACCCACCCCTCCCTCCCAACTTCCCTCCCATTACCACCCTCCCCCTAATTTTTATCCATGTGTCTTTTAACTTTGTTCCTGTTAGGTCCCTGCTTTTCAGTACTTGGAATATTTTGTATCAGTCCCTTCTGGCTTGTAGTGTTTCTGTTGAGAAATCAGCTGATAGCTCTATCAGAGCTCCCTCATATGTTACAAGCTACTTTCCCCTTGCTGCCTTGAAGAGCCTCCCCTTGTCTTTAAATTTCACCATTTTAATTATGATGTGTCTTAGGGTAGGCCTCTTTGGGTTTATCCTGATTGGGATCCTCTGTGCTCCCTGAACTTGTGTGACTTTTTTCCTCACAAAGCAAGGGAAGTTTTCTGCCATTATTTTTTAAAAGAGGTTTGCTATTCCTTGCTCCTTTCTTCTTCTTCTGATATTCCTACAGTGTGATTGTTATTATGTTCATGTTGTCCTGAAGCTCCCTTATGTGCTATCCTTGGGGGGGGGGTCAGTCTTTTTTAAATTTTTTGATCTGACTGGGTATTTCTTTCTACCTTGTCTTTCAGCTCACTGAATTGGTCCTCTGCTTCATCTAGTCTGTTTTTAATTTCTTCTAGTGTATTTTTCAATTCAGACATTATATTCTTCATTTCTTCCTCATTCTTAGTTTCTATGTTGCTTCTCAGGCTGCTGTAGTTCCCTCTAAGTTCCTTGTAGTTCTCTTGTAGTTCTCACTGAGTTCCTTGATCATCCTTAAACCATTACTTTGAATTCTATGTCTGATAGATTGCTTGCCTCAATTTCATTTAGCTCTTTTTCTGGGGATTCTTCCTTTCCTTTAGATTTGGGTTATTTCTTTGTCTTCTCATTCTAGGTGACTATTTTTGTTTGTTTCTGCATCTCAAGTTGTTCTGCTTTGCCTGCCAGTCTTCATGGGGTGGACTTTTGTGGTAGAAGTTCTATGTAACTCAGTGGTGTAGTCTCTTTTATCTCCTGATCTGTGTGCTCTAGGTTAGCCCTTCATTCAGTTTATACTGGCTCTCTTGTTGTACTTGGATGGTGATTATTGACAGCTCATTTGTTGTTGGGTTCCTCCTCTGGCTGCCTGACTGGAGGTCACAACTCCCACCTTGTCTTATATGCTGTTGTACAGGTGCTGGTTAACAAAGCAATACTACAGAAAACCAAACCCATGACAGCAAAAATACCTGCTACCACATCAGCAGTCAACAGCAATTAAGCAAAAAAATAATAAAGGTGGAGAGAGATTAAGAATATTATAAGATAGGGAAAAGGGCATGTGAGATTACTAAAAGAGGGAAAAATGATTGTGAGTGGAAAGAAGGAGGAGAAATAATAAGACTAGGGAATAGAAACAAGGCAAAGGAAAGGAGAAAATACAATTTAAAATGTAAATAGGGAAGGACAATGGCAAAATTAAATAAGAAAAAGGAAGACTATAATATGAGGCTTGAAATAAAATTTAAAAAGTAGTGAACCAAAGGGAACAAAATTGCAGAAAAACCACAACACGGTTGATAATAATGACAGCTTAGCAAAGATTAGTAAAGGTGGAAAGAGAATAAGAATATTATATGAAAGAGAAAAGGGAATATGAGATATCTACAATAAGGAAAAATTATTTCGAAAGGTTAGAGGGAGGAGAAATAACAACAGTAAGGAATAGAATCCTGGTTAAGAAAGGGAAAAAACAAAATTTCATACTCAAATTAGTATGGGCAGGAGGAAGGCAAAATGGAATAAGATAGGGGTATGTAGCCCATGATATCTGAAATAAAAATAATAGTGAATAAATGGGAATACTGTTGCAGAAGAACAGCAATAACCATAATATCCACACCAAACAAGCCACAATTTATCATAGTGGAAAATAAGAATATTATGAGAAATGAAAAAAGAATGAGAGCTGACTAATGGAAAGGAGAATGATTTTCAGAGGATAGAGGGAAGAGAAATAATAAGAGTAAGAAATAGGAACAAGGCATAGCATGGGGAGAAATAAGAATTACAATAAAAATAAGAAAGGGCAGGAAGAAGGCAAAATGGAGTAAAACAAGGGAAGGGTACAATGTGAAATTTGAAATAAAAGTAAAATAAAAATAATATAAAAATCTAAATAAACATAATAAGAAATCAAACACGAAGAATTGTGAATTAGGTAGAATACAATTGATGCAAAAGAAGAAGTCTTAAAAGGTTATGCAAAAGAAAAAAATGACATGAATTCTGAAGACAAGGTACAATTCATCTCAGCAGTGTTTGATGATTGCATTCTGTCTTCTCTTTCTGGATCTTCCAGAAAGTTTTATCAGCTCATGATCCTTGTGTGGGTTATCCAAGTTCTGGCAACACCACCTGTATTGCTTTCACCTGCCTCTAGAGGGGGCTTCTATTGTGATTGGAAGGGTGGGGCCCCTGGGTCTCCCTTGGGAGGCACTGTTCAGTCTTCAGGGAAAGTCTTGTGTGTGTGTGTTCCCCTTCTCCCTGCACCACCCATCTTGGTCTGTCCCAGCTTATTTCCAATAATGTATAGTTTCTGATGAATTAGCTATTTGTTTCAAGGGAGGGGCCAATCTGTGTAAGAGGGTCAGCTCTTTCCTGCTTGGTACTGAAGGAAGATCTGTGTGCTAGCTGAGGCTGGGTAGGTCCCTGATTCCCACTCACTGCACCAGCTTCTGAACTCCCTGCTTTGCTGGCCTCAGTGTAATAGGGCCCTAGGAACCAGTATATTTTGTCTCCCTGAGAGAAATTCAAAATGGGCCCTTTAGATGTTTCTCTTTCTGTATTTCTCTTGTGGATATGCACCCTGCAGGGGGTTCTTGAGCCTCTCCTGCTTGCGACCCTGCAAGAGGTGGAGGATGAGTGTGTCTTTGCTTTCCCAGACATTCAGTATACCCCAGGGAAGGTGGCTTTGTCTGGCTGTAAATAATCTCAGGTGCTACAAACAGTTGGTGATTATTAAAGGTGGATTCTGAGGACACAGGGACTCATTATAATGTTCTCAA
Source organism: Tonatia bakeri (assembly GCA_004024845.1). NCBI lineage: Eukaryota > Metazoa > Chordata > Mammalia > Chiroptera > Phyllostomidae > Tonatia > Tonatia bakeri. The sequence goes on from PVIA01010629.1 coordinate 39,288, forward strand.
CTTTTGGTCATGTTTGAAATTTTAGTGAAAATTTTAAAAAGAAAAAAAATTATCTCAGGTGCTCCGCTCCCACCTATCCAGTTCCCAGCCCATAGCCCTCATAGCAGACATAGTCCCAAACTCTCTATTCTGCACAGCCTCTGGCCTGCTAGCCATGCTGGGTTAGGCTTGAGAAAACCCCTTGCTATGTACCATTCTGATTTTTCTGCCCAACTGAACTCAATGAGAGCAAATTGTGCCCTCAATCCTTTCCACTTGCTGGCAGAGCAGCTGCACACAGGATCCCTGCCCAGCAAGCCTCAGCTCCCCTTTTCAAAAGTCTCTGGGCATTCCCACTGCAGCACTGAGTCACTGTCCTGCTTTCCTCACATACCACCTCTCCAAAAAGTCAAAAGTCCCTCACAGTCACAGGCTTACTGTGGCCTGTCTGTACCCAACCTAGGTACAGATAAAATTCCTCTCCCTTCGGCACTCTCCCAGCTGGCATTTGCTGCTGCAGCTATGGGTGGGCTGCTCACTGTGTGTGTATAGCCTGGATCTCCCCAACTTTCTGTATCCAAGTCACTCCTGGCCCAGGTCTGGGGGTTCTCTGCCCTGGGAGGGGAAGGAGGCACAGAGCTGTGATCTCTGACCAGGCTCTTTGTGCCTGCAGGTGTCACTCCTGGGATACTTCCCCTTCAACCTATAAAATCTTCTTATGACCCATTGTGAAGCATCTTCTGTACTCCTTAGCTTCCAAACTTCATACCAGCAAAATTCCATCGAATGATCAGTTTATCTATCCAAAGATCAGCCAAGAATCCAAGCTGGGGGTACGAGCAAGTGAACTCAGCTTCCATCTACTTGACCACCATCTTCTCTCACCTGTTCTACGAAACCTTAGTGAATACTGAAATTTTGATTTGATATAATTTTATGTGACAAAATATTACTTTTCTTTTGCTTTGTTTTCAACCGTTAAAGAAATATAAGAAACTTTCTTAACTTATGGGTCATAGTCATTGTCATCATCATCCTAGATAATATTTTTTGAGAACTCACCATGTGCCAGAAGTAGCCTCCCAATCACCCTGCACACTGACAGTCACTATAATCTCCATTTCAAACACTAGCTACTGAAGCCCAGAGAAGTGAAGGAACTGTCTGTAGAGGGCAGTATTGGTGGTAGAGCTGCACATGGTCCCAGGCATGAGTTCACAGCTGGTTCTCTTGTCCAGAGGGCCATAAGACCTCGAATAACACTGATCAAAGGCACAAGTGACCAAGAATATGTTTGATATCATGGATTTTTAACTATCTTTTATTGATTATACTATTACAGTTGTTCATTTTTTGTCACCTTTATCCCCCTCTGCCCTTCACCCCCCTTGCACTAGCATTCCCCCTCCTTAGTTTATGTCCATGGGTTGTACATATAAGTTCTTCGGCTTCTCCATTTCCTATAGTATTCTTAACCTCCCCTTGTCTGTTTTGTACTTACAAATTATACTTTTTATTCCCTGTACCTTTTCCCACCATTCTCCCTTCACACCCTCCCTGCTGACAACCCTCCATGTGATCTCCATTTTTGTGATGACGTTCCTGTTCTAGTTTGCTAATTTGCTTTTGTTTTTGTTTTTTTAGGTTCAGTTTTTGATAGTTGTGAGTTTATTTTCATTTTACTGTTCATAGTTTTCATCTTCTTTTTTTTTGGTAAGTCTCTTTAACATGTCTTACAATAATGGCTTGGTAATGATGAACTCCTTTAACTTGAACTTATCTGGGAAGCACTTTATCTGCCTTTTCATTCTAACTGATAGCTTTGCTGGATAGGGTAATTTGGATGTAGGCCCTTGCCTTTCATGACTTGAAATACTTCTTTCCAGCCCCTTCTTGCCTGTAAGGTTTCTTTTGAGACATCAGCTGATAATCTTATGGGAACTCCTTTGTAGATAACTGTCTTCTTTTCTCTTGCTGCTTTTAAGATTCTCTCCTTATCTTTCATCTTGGATAATTTAATTATGATGTGTCTTCATGTGTTCCTCTTTGGGTCCAATTTCTTTGGGACTCTCTGGGCTTCCTGGAATTCTATTTCCTTCACCTGATGGGGAAAATTCTCCATTATGTTTTCAGGTAAGTTTTCAATTTCTTTCTCTTCCTCTTCTCCTTCTGGCACCCCTATGATTTGGATGTTGGAACATTTAAAGTTGTCCTAGAGGTTACTCAGCCTCTCCTCAATTCTTATTTCTTCATTCTGTTCCAGTTGAATGTTTATTTCTTCCTTTTGTTCCAGATTATTGATTTGAGTCTTGATTTCCTTCCCTTTACTGTTGGTTTCCTGTATATTTTTCTTTACTTCACTTTGCATAGCCTTTACTTCTTCTTCTATTTTGCTTACACACTCAGGCATTTCTGTGAGCATTCTGATTACCAGTGTTTTGAACTCTGGATCTGATAGGTTGGCTATCTCCTCTCACTTCATTCTTTTTCTGGAGTTTTGATCTGTTCTTTCATTTGGGCTATATTTCTTTTTCTTGGAGCATCTGTTATGTAGTAACAGATGGAGCCTTTGGTATTTGCCAGGGTAGAGCAACCCACATCACTGGCTTGTGGTGTTGTATGTGGGGGAGGGGTCAGACAGGGATTAATGCCACTTTCTTGGCTCTTACCTCACTTACATTCACTTCCCCTGCTATCCCCAAGCATATTGGGCCCTTGTAGTGCTGATTCCCAGGTGGATTGGCTGTGTACCTTCTAGGATCACGTGGGTCTCTCCAATGAACTCTCCTGTGAGGCTGGGAGTTTCTCCCACTGCCACAACCCCCACAGGTTTTTATAGCCAGAGGTTTTGAGGCTTTAGTTTCCCAAACTGTAACCCTGGGTTGCATGGTCTGACTCACTCCCCAGTTGCTTCTTCCAGCTTATCTGCACACAAAGGTAGGATAGCCCAGTCCACTGCCTTGCCATGGGTCCTCTCCACCCCAGCTGCTCATATCCACCCTTCCTACCAGTCTAGATAAGTGTTTCTTCTTTAACTCCTTGGTTGTTGTACTTTCATACAGTTTGATTCTTCTGGCAGTTCTGGGGTTTTTTTGTCTTTATATTGGTTGTTGTCCTCCTTTTGGTCATGTAAGGAAGCAAAGCGTATCTACTTATGCCTCCATCTTGGCCAGAAGTCACAAGTCTTCTGTCTAATGTCATGGCTCTTTATGTACCCATAACATTAAATTTTGGAAATGGAAAGCTAAAATGGCCAGGAATATGAAGAAATAGTCAATACCATAATTATTGTGAGAGATCACTACATTTTTTTTAAGTCCTCACCTAAGGATATGTTTTTGATTTGAGAGAGAGAGAGAGACAAAGAGAGAGATATGAGAGGAAAACATTGATCACTAGCCTCCCATATGAGCCCTGACTCTAGAATAAACCCACAAACTAGGTGTGTGCCCTGACCAGGGATTGAACCTGCAACCTTTTGGTGCATTGGACAATGCTCCAACCAACTGAGCCACCCAACCAGGGATCCACATATTTCTTAATAGGCAAATTAGTCAGACAGAAAATAATTAAGACTATAGAAGGCTTAGGACACTAGGAAATTTGACAATATACTCCTAAAATACTCCTGGGTTAGGAAAGAAATCAAAATTGAAATTAAAAAAATTTACAATTGAACAAGTGCTTTATATATTAATATCCAGCCCAAGTAACTCTCAGAGAGAGCTGTCTTTAAGAGAGAAAGAAATTTAGCACGTGCACACACATACAGAACTTCAGGTAGACCTGGACACAGAAATGGAAGTGAGGTGTCTACAAGCCAAGGAATTTGAAGGATTGCCTTCAAATACTAGGGGCTAGAGAGAGACACACAGAGCCTCCAGGGGACACCTTGATTTTGGGCTTCTCGTCTCCAGAACAGTGGGAGAACTAAATTTCTGTTGTTTAAACCACTTAATTGTGGTATGTTGTTATGACAGCTCTGGCAGATTAATACACTGTGTAAATTTTTATGTTGATAAATTTGGAAACCTAGTTGAAATGTGTGACTACCTGGGAAATGTAAATGACTAAAATTGACTTATAATAAAGGTAAAAAACTTGAAATGTTCAAAGATCAGCCCTCTAAAAGGTAGAGACTGCACAGTTTTATAGGTAGAATCTACTTAATTTGCAAAAAAGTAGACAATCCCTCTATTAAGTACAATATTTTAGCACATAGAAAAAATGTGCTTTTAAGTTTTTTTCTACATGGTTAGCCTATTCTACTAATAGAAACAGAGAAGGGGAGCACACAAAAATAAAACCACAGAAATATCTGATTAGTAAATTTCTAAGCAAAATACTAGTAATTCTACACAAGCAATAGCTTAATAGTATAATACAACATGGCCCAGCTGAGAGTACAAGGTTGAGGTAACATTGCAGAACAGAAAGAATTCATCCACCTGTCACTAGCAGAGTCAAACATCAGACACCAAGAATTGCAGTGGAGAAATATTAGTTATTGTGTTATGAGTGGCACCACTCAGGAGAATAGGAACCTTGTGCTTAAAAGCCTGAATACCCCAATGGAGAGTATGTTACAGATTATATTGGGCAAAATCACAGAACACAACATTCCAGTGATCTAGAGAAGAGGAAGCAAACTCTGTGCTGGGCCAATTTTTTTTTGTTTTTGTAAATAAACTTTTATCATCACACAGTAATGCTCATTTGTTTAGGCATTTTCTGTGACTGCTTTCCTGATACAACAGCAGAGTTAAGTAGTTGTAACAGATACTGTATGCCCCACAAAGCCGAAAATATTTACTGTCTGCATTTATTGCAAAAGTTAGCTGACCTCTGCCATGCAGGCCTATTTGGAACCCTCTGGTTGGCACTGAGCAATCAGTATTGGTCCCAGCAGGGACCAAGCTTTGGGGACCAATCTAAGCATGTTGGTGATAAGCCTCACTGTTGCTAGTACCAATTCATGCAAAGGGGGCCGGGTCTAAACCTTAAAAATATTTTTTTGTGTGATAAAATATGCATAATATAAAATTTACCATTTTAACAGCTTTTAAGTGTGTGGTTCAGTGGCATTAAATATATTCACACTCTTGTGCAACCACTACCCATCTCCAGAACTTTTTCATCATTGCAAACTGAAGGTCTAAACCTTTTACACCATTTCTCCTGTCTTGAATATGTTCACCAGTAAGAGCCCACTTCTGATATTCCTTATGCTAATTAGTAAGTCACTGGTGGAGGCAGTAAATATCCATTTTTGATGGGCTACTAAAGAGCAAAATTTTTGTGCTGATTGGAATCTGTGTGGCAGAAGGCTGATGAAGCTGTCTCTGTGCTGGGTCCAGGAAGTACAGTGAGTCAACCACCCCTGAAGTGTGCATTGCTGATGGCGCATGGGTAAATTAAAGCTGAAACTAGCTGGCACACTCACACTTGCACACTGGTTAGACTGAAGTAATTAAAGTCATTCAGGGACACCACTACAACCAGCACAAAGCAAGGTCCAGGATGCTTAGTAGGTGTTCAGTAAATATTTACTGGGGAGAGAACAAAGGAAAGCATGAACAAACCTATTCTAAATGCAAGAGTGAAGAAATTGTCTTTCAGACTTTGGCTTTCCATAGTCACATTCTTAGTAACCTGACACTTTGAATTTGTGGTTCTCTCTTTCCAGAACACGATTGTTTGAATAGTTCTCCCAATACTGATAAGAACTTTTGTTTTGAACTGGACATTTCCTTGGAGTATCACAAACTCCTTCTTTCCTAGATTCTTATGTAGAGTCCTAGCCTGTTCCTCCTTCCCACCCCACGTCAGACAGTGCTCAGATTTCCACTAGAGCTGACTGGTAGAGTATGAAGTTCCATCCAGATTAAAATTCTGGGGGACTTCCCTTGTCCTCTAGCACAAATATGACACCAAGCAGTTGCCAATATTTGCATTCAATTTAAATTTAAGATGGCACTCAATGGTTGCTCTCTCCCTTCCACTCATCCCCTCAAATCTGGTCAGAGACCTACAGAGAGGGTGGGGAGAAAGTGAGAAGTTGGGTGAGTGTTTTTATACTGTGCATGAGTATGAGGGTGTGAATTTAAGGCTGGAGGAGAGAAAAAAGCAACTATCTTACCTTCTACCCCAAGGAATGAGTGGAAAAGACCCAGGCCAGAAGGAGCTAAATGGCATGCAGAGCTGTGCCAGAATACCCAGTCACACACTTACTAGAGGCAGAGCCTGAGCAAGCCTTGTTTCCACATTCTTGTGACTAGAATATTCAGTATATTTGCCTAGATTGTCTGTTCTTAAAAAAAAACAAACAAACCAAAAAACTCATCATGAAGATGGTGACACAGGTTGTCCCTGACTTCACTTGCTCCTCCTCACAAGAACAGCTAACAACTATTTATGGACAAGAAACCATTGAGAGAATCCTAAAACACAGGTGATTCTGGAACACCATCTGTACCACAGAGACCAAGGAAGACTGAATTAGAAGGCACTCACAATTCCAACATTTTCCCCAGGCCTGCTGGAGGTAGCTAAGCCATTTAGGGGCAACTTCCATGTAGAACTTTTCTTGCCTTCTGGGTGTCACACACCTTGTCTGGCTCACATCAGGAACTGGTTTGGGCTTTATCCACCACCATAAATAATAGCAGAATGACAGAACCAGAGATTATGACTCTTGGTAATTATACTTTGCACTGCTTTAATTGCACAGATGAGGGAAATGGAGACCACAGAATTTTGGAGAATGACATAATTTATGAGAATGGACCTGGTCTGGGAACAGTGATAGGAAGATTATAGTGATATCCTATATTAGCACGGATCAGCAAGTGGGTTCCATTGCTCTGTGTGTTCAGTGCTTGACCTCCCCCGCCCTTCCTTCTGACTGGGATCTTGTGGGTTCTGGGGCAGTGCAATCTCTTTGTCTTTAACCACAGTCCTCCCTGTGCAATAATTCACTAGGACAAAAGGCTGCTGAATAGCAGAGTTAGACTCACTGCATAGGTGTGAGCTCACACCTTTCTGTCTTACTAATCAGGACTCTGGGACCAGAATGAAGCAGGCAATGGATACAACATTCCTGGACACTCCATGATTTTTAAAAAAAATAATTTTGATGTGAATGAACTTGAGAATTTGCCTTGTCTTCAATGTTTGACCCTTCTGTGATATACAGTTGGTTCCTCAATTTGCTGGTACACACAGTCACAAGCTGTGGGCAATATAGACTGATGTGGCTATCTCCCCCTTTATCCTCAGATAATCATCTCAAGTTTTTCCTCCCTTTGACTTATTTTGGGGAGGGCTGGGAAAGGCAGCAAAAGGGAGAGAGAGAGAATAAATATGTGATTGGAACCAAGGTATCTTGGCATATCTCTTTAAAATTGACTTGAACACTAATGTTAACTTCTGACATGGAAGTATTTATATTAATTAAGGGTATTAGATTAATGACTAATAATAGCTTTGTTTATTTCTGAAAGCTAGAGACAAGCCAAAAATACAGTTTGTGTATGTTTGTATTATAAATCCCTTTTGGGCAGTTAGTGTTACAGATTACTGAGATCAACCAACTAGGTCAGCTGATCCCATTTTCATTATTTCTTTTTTAAAAAGTAAAAGCTGGAGAAAGGAGCTGGCTACCTCTCAGGTTGTTTAGATTGTGTGTAGCTTTCTGGAAAACATCTTTGTTCAGGGTGAGAAGTTGAAGGTTTATTTTTAAGCATCTCTGTTTTTAGCAGCAGATCAACATTGCTGGCTCACGGTGGAAGCCCTTTTGTATGAAACATCCCTTATTACATTCGTCCCTTGAGCATAGTATGTGCCAAATTATCATTCCTATTAGGCTGGTTGACTTGCTTGAGAGAGGAAACATCTTGATATCTCCTTGAGATGTGTTATGTCAGAGAAAGTGTGCCACAAATTCTCAACAGCTCGCACAAGAGCATCGTGAGGGGAGAAATGCCAGGTGCTAGGGCCTCTGGCTCACCTGCTCAGGGACTGATGCCCATCACATTACCCAACTGTGTACAGTTGGCTGCCATTTTCTCAAAGACACTTACGCAGTGGTATTTTGTAACGACGTCAATTCTTTTCCTGTCTGACCTAGAAGATTACAGTGACTCAATGCTGACTGGTCAACCCTAAAGATTAAATCGAAGACAACAGCTTAATGGTTTTAACAGCTAGTGTAAAGGATTTCCCAAGTATGAGAATCATGATATACAATAGCATTGGGAATTTTATTCAATCTTAATGAGAAAGTAAGTGACACAAATGAACACATACTTCCCATTTGTATTTCTTAAAAAATAAGCTGCACACTTAAAAAGTTTTGAACAGGAAGAAGGATATGAGAGTCTAATGGAGAATCAACATACGCTAAACTTGTAAAATGCCCTACATGTGAATGAATATCTATTGTATCCTGAAACTATGCAAGAATGAGTATTATTCTATGATTATGACCATCATTTTATTAGTTGAATGTCTTTAGGTAAAACTTGTATTTGCTTTAGTTCAGTGTTTCTCAAACTGTTCATATGCATAAGAACGTTTATAATGCAGATTCTTGGGCTGTATCCTCAGACCTCAGTAGGTATGAAGTAGATCCCAGAAACATGAATTTTAAATAAGCACTCTTGGCACTAGTGCAGGTGGTTGTGAAGATAAAGGTTCCTTAGCCAACACTTAACCCCCTCCTGGATGCTGACAGAAAATCAAGTACAAATAAGATTGTCAATGGCAATTTAGTTTTATGAACATATTTACCTAGAAAAAGAACCTTCTGAACAATTTTTATTCCTACTTCTATCATCCTGTAGAGGCATACAGTTTCAAAAGAAAGGCAAAATCTTCTGGCATATGACTTCTTCATAGTGCTTCATATACTATCTAGAATATTTGGAAATATGTCCAGTAGAAAAAAATTCCTGCCTGAAATTTGTTGGGAACAAGTCTGTTATGTGTGCCCTGGGATTTTGCATCCCAGTTGAATGTACCTGATCTGGAGTGCTTCACAGGGTAGCTCTGTATCTTTCTTACCCCACCTGAATATGGCAGGGTGGGAGCATGTGGTAGTGGGGCTATAGTGCTGGTGGGACTGGGGAAAGACCTGGACAAATTGGCTGCCTGGCCCTGAGCTACCTTGCCAAGCTGTAAGTGGGAGTTGTTAGGCAAAGGGAAGGAGTAGTGTGAATTTTAGCTTTCTCCTTGCCTCATAGAGTGTGACTTCCCTCAAATTTAGGAAAGTCTTATCTTTTTTCTTTGGAGAGAATCAAGCCAAATGATTTTTTTTAATATTGGGTATAAACTCTATGGATGAATAGAGAAGCAAGAAAAATGTCAGCCCACAAAAACTCCTTTTACATTAGGCTTTATTTTTATCCCTGCTATTTTGGAAATCAACAATTATCTGAAGCATCTTGGGAAGTAGGAATGCTATGCAAGATGACCTATTACATCCTCAGTGCCTTCTGAGTCATAAACCAATTGCTTGCTAAACTTGGATATCCCACAGGAATCATAAATGCAACATGCACAAAAGTAGGTATACTTATCAAAATCCCAAAGGCATTTTTTTTGCAGAAATAGGAAATAAATTCTAAGATTCATATTGAATTGAAGGGGATCATGAATATCCAAACATTTTTTCAAAAAGAACAAAGAGTATTCATGCTTCTTGCTTTCAAAACTTATTACAAAGCCACAGTAATCAAATCAGTGTGGCACTTACATAAAGACTGACAAATAGACCTATGGAACAGAATAGAGAGCCCAGAAATGAACCTTTGCATATATGGTCAAATAATCTTCCACAAGGACACCAAGATGACTCAATGGGGAAAAGATGGTACCTTCAACAAATGGTGGTGGAAAAACTGGATATCCATATGCAAAAGAACCCAACTGGAACTTTTCTTACACCATAAAAAAGAGGAGCTCAAAATAGTTTAAAAATCTAAAGGTAATTATAAAACTCCTAGAAAAGAACCTAGAGAAACATCTCTATGACATTGCATTTGAAAATGATTTTTTAGAGATGACAAAAGTATAGGAAACAAAATAAAAAATAGACAAATGTGACTATGTTAAACTTAAAAACTTTTGTGCATCAAAGGACACTATCAATAGAATCAAAAGGTTTCTTATGCAATGCGAGAAAGTATATGTGCTTTGTATTTTTTCATGAGATGACCAGCCAGGTTAAACCACAAAAGGGAACACAGAAGAGGTACAGGGAGACAAAATTTATTATACTTAAAGGCCCTAGAGATGTGGTCACTCCATGCCATGCAGAATAAGATGGGGTTGGTGTGAGGAGAGCCAAGGGAGCCAACTCAACCAGCACGTGGTGGGCTGAGAGACACAAATGCCTCTCAGGGGCTCTTGTATTGGGGGCCAAGATGGAGTACACAGGGAAAAGGAACAAGGGCCCTTTAATTGGTGTGTTCAAAGGCCATCAGGTCACAGTCAGGAGAGGGCAAGAAGGGGAATTTGAAGCAGGGACCTGCCTTCCCACAATGATTTCTTGATTGTCTGGGCAGACTGTTCACAGCTGTTTGTGGAATTGCTCAGGCAACTGGATGTGAAAGAATACCGTCCTGGCCATCCCGCGGTATTCATCTCGGCTGCGGATGTTCCTTAAACACGCGTAATACACAGAATTCTTCCATGATTCTGTGGGGATATAGAGAACATGGCCACCCCCTCTAGTGGGGAGCACCCTGTTCCTTTACCCCAGTGGGTTTTTATTGAGAAAGTAGACTCAGTTTGTGGATTCACAGTCTGGCAGAAAGGATCAAAGGGGACAGGTAACTTACAAAGATGCTAACAGAACTCCTGCTGATTCTGGGCAGAGATTGGAGTTTTATCATATGAAAGGACTACATGGCTCAAAGGGCTAGTTTTGGTTTCCTGTCTGTGCCTTTAAATTCTAAGTTAATAACATCCTCCAGCAAACAGATCTCACAGGATATTGCATATTCTATGTCCCAGGCCTGATTACCCCAGGGGTCTGCCGTCTCTGGTCTGAGCTGCCCCTTTGGCTATTTGCTTAGCCCTGAGAAGGGCAGGAGACAGAGGCAGCCAGGAGACTTGGATTTTTCAC
>PVIA01010630.1:0-50394 GCA_004024845.1 Tonatia bakeri
TGGTGGAAGACGAGGTAGAGGAGTCATGGGGTTGACAGGAGGGAGAAAGAAGTCAAGAGTTCTCTCTTGCACATGTTAGGTTTGAGAAACCCTTGGATAACCAGGTAGACATGTTGAATGAGACTTGAATGCATAAGTGTAGAGTTCCCGGGAGAGTCAGAGCATGGCATACACACTTGGGAGTCCTCAGCATATGGATGTTATTTAAAGCTACACAATGAGGTCACTTAGGAATGAAGCATAGCTACAGAAAGAAACAGGCCAGCAAAGAGGCTGAGAAGATACATTCAGTGAAGCTGGTGGACATTCAGAAGAGAGGAGGACCATGAAATCAAGGGAAGTAGGAAGTCATCAACTATAGGGAATGCTAAGGGCTCAAGTAGGATAAGAACAGAAGAGTGACATTGAATTTGGCTACATGGAGGTAACTGGTGCTCTTAACAAGAGCAGATTGAGTGTAGAGGTGGGGACTGAAGTCCAGCTAGAGTAGGTTAGGGAGAGACTGTGAAGTAAGGACTATAAATAAGTCCTCACTGCTGTAGTGGGGAACAGAAAAATGGAATAGTACCTACAGGGAGATGTGGGCTCAAGGAAGTAAGTTGTTTTTTTAAGGATAAGAGATATGAAAATATGTGTGTATGATTCAATGGTCCAGTAAAGAGAGAGAAAAATTGCAGGTAGAAGAAACAGTAAATTCAGGAGCAAGGACCTTGAGAAGGTAGGAGGGCCTGGGGTGCAAAGCATAGGTAGAAGGTTGGTCTTTTTCTTGGAGTAGAGACAGTTTAACCACAGTAACAGAATGAAAGGGGGCATGAGGGTCCAGGTGGGGGTGTGCTAGTGGTGGGAAGCCCCTGCTTTACTGCTTCCATTTTCTCAATGAAGAATGAGGCAGTCATTGGCAGAAAAGACCAGGAGCACAGGGGTGTACATGTGTTGGAGGGAGATGAGAAGGAATAGAATGGACTTCCAGAGGAAAGGAGGGAGAGAAAAGAAACATGCTGCACTAGTGAGGATGGCTGGGGGGCGGTCAGCACTTGTTAGAGGCCAGTGCTTGTCAGCAGTGCATGAGCATAGACATGCAGTGAGCCCAGATCTCATACTGTGCTCAGCAGCATGGGCACAAGTGGAGGGAGGGCTGCCTGTGAAGGGGCTTTACTGGGAGGACACACAGAAGGAGGGAGGAGCCAGAGTAACACCGGTAATGGACCATGAAGTCTAAACTGGGTGAACAAGGAAGGGAGGGAGTGAAGAGGGTACAGGTGAATGAGTGCTAGTGAAAAAAGCCAGGGTAATGGGTGAGCAACAACTGCGGGGCCATGAGCAGAGCCAAGATCCAGAAGCCTTTTTCCAGCCAGAGCAGGAGAAACGTTGCTCAGATACCACTGACGCGGGGCTTGGCGTTCAACCTCTCTTGGTTCACTTAGGGGGCCAAAGATCTCTTCTGTATGCTCCTCAGGAAAGTACTTGAGCTGGGTAGGAAAGACAGAGAGGTGACCTTTCTACTTGCCTACTAAAGATGGAAAAAGAAAATGACAATTCTTTCTCTACAAGGGTGACACAGCCTGGTATCTGCATGTTTTCACCTGACCTCCCTTTTTCCTAACTCCGTGAAATAGGGCATGTGGTTTCCTATGTAACAGATGTGGGAACTGAGTATGGGAGACATGGGGCAGAGCCTTTGGTTTCAGCTCTCATTCCTGTATCCATTCCTAAAGTTGATGTGGAAGCTCAGTGAGTGTCTGCCAATCCTAAAAATGAAAACTACGATAGAGGCAGAATCAGATTTCTTCTCAGGGTTACTGAGTGTCAGCCCTGGGCTCTAAGAGGCTTTCAAAGAACATCTAGATAATTTCCCTGCACGGGTTTCACATGCACAGCAATTCCTGCCCTTGGAGGGTCTGCCCAGCCCTTACTCTTCATCTGCCTCTGTTGCTGCTGGCTCTTGGGGCACAGAACAGCAGCCCCCTGGCCTCACCTCCTCTGGCTTGCAGAGGGCTACTGCCCTGCACCATTGGCAACAGAGTGTGGGAGGGGACTGACAGCAGCTGAGAGGTCCCTGACCTTCGGGAGGAGGGCAGTCTAGCTCTGAAAGCTCCCAGGAAAGAGAATTGTGCAGCCCCTGATCACCCCGTCTGGTTCACGCTTGTGGTCCCCACCTCCTTTCGCCTGCCTCAGACTCAGATAACCTTTTAAATTCCCCTTCCTTTCCTTTTTTTCTTCTTTTTTGTAACCTCTGAAACATTCCAATTTACAAAAAACAAGGTGCAAATATAGCTGCATTATTTTTTAGCCATTTGAGAGTAAGTTGTTGACATGATGCCCATCATCCCTGAATGCATTAATGCATATTGCCCACAAACAAGGACATTTTTTTATATAACCACAGGGCAACCATCAGAATCAGGAGGTTCTGGAACGTGAGTACATGGTCATTATCTAGTGCTTAGATCCTTGTCACATTCTGCCTTCATTACAATTACATCCTTTATTGCAAAAACGTTCAGTTCCAGAGCTCCCATTGCATTTAGTTATCATGTCTCTAGTGTCCATCAAGCCAGAACAGACTTTCCTCAATTTTCATGGCCTTCAACACTGGAAGGTCACTGGCCAGTGTCCTGTGGATGCCCCTCAGTTTGGGTTGTGTGACTCTTCCTCACAATTGACTTCAGGTGACGCATCCTGCAGGAACGCCACAGACGCACGCTGTTCTCTCGTTGCGCACTGGCAGGAGGCATGCAGTTTTGATTTGTCCGGCTACTTACAGAATTGACTTTGACTCTGTGTTTCAGTGACATCTGCTAGGCTTCTGCATGGTAAAGTTACTCTTTCTCTCTTCATAATTAGTAAGCTGTTCTGGGAGAAGCACTTTAAAACCATGTAAACATTTCACACCCCATCATTAATTTCCCGTCATCAGTACTTACTTTGATACTCAAATTGTTCCTGATTTGGTCACTGGGAGCATCCTCAAGCTGGTTTCCAAGTCCTTTGACATGTCTCCTTCACTTTTTGTGAGCTTTCTCATTTTCTGGCACAAATGTTTCTGGCTCATCCTGTACTTTCCACACCTCTGATCTAGAATCAGCCATCTCCCCAAGGAGACTAGATTCCATTTAGTGGATTCCATTTAGAAATGAGGACCCAGGGCTAGGTGAGCTCACTGATTTTAGGGTGCTGATACTCCCAGGCTGCCTCAGTGGTAAGAATGTGTGTATACACATGCACTTACATAACATACATTTCTATATCCATCTATATGTGTTGTCAAGTATGAGTTTATGTGAGACCGCCTTTTCTAATCCAGCACCACAATGTCTAGCTTCTATTGCGCTTCCCATTCCCATGTTTGTGACTCACTTCTCTGATGGTAAAAACTCTGGCCCTATTATTCCGAATATGTTTACATATTAGATCAATTCCTCTGTGTGTAAACAGCCTCCCATTGTCAGTACCTCCTGCCCCATGCAGATGCTTCTGTCGCCCGGCGCTAGGCTCCGACACCCTGTGCCAGGCAGCATCCTGCAAGGGTACCCTCCCTTCCCTGTTCAAGCTCCAGTTGGCTGAGGCAGGCCACCCTCCTGTGCAGAGGCCCCCTGGGCTCCTGCACATCACCCTCCCATACCAGGGATGCTTGGCTCACCCCACTCTGACCCTGGCGTACGGTGCTGGGCTGCCCTTGTCTTCCCAAGCTTCAACACCTCACACTGGACTATTGAAATATCCATGCTGCACCTCTCCCTGGGCAGCATGGAGGTTGAGTTTGCTCAGCTCCACCTGATGGCTTTAGGATGGGATTGTTCCATGTTTCATATGTTGATGGCTCACACTTGATTCTGTTACTGAAGCAAAGGACATACCATTGTCCTCAAGTGAAAGCCAGCCCCATGCCTGTACCTGTTCCTGCCCCTCACATACTCTGTGGAGGGGAGGAGGGGACTCCAGTCCCAGGGGCAAAAAGAAGGCAGAGTTGACTTCACCCCCTCGTCCCCAGGGCAGCAACAGTGGGGTGGAGCCAGTGAGGTAGCAAGGTCCCATCGATTGCACAGCTCGTCCAGCCATGGCATGTGTACTAGAAGGAGGACAGCTTAACTGCACGAATGCTTCCATGGAAATGCTTTTGAGATGCTGTGTCAGCCAGCATTTGTGTGGGTCTCAGGAGTGTAGGTGTAAAGCCATAAATAACAACAAGGACATAAAATACCTGCCACCCAGAATCAATCAATCTCTCTTCCTCTGCACCTACATACAGCTCAGGACACATAACTCATGTGCAGCCATGCACCTCCATGGAGTCACCTGTAGTGGCCATGGCCACGCAGCCCTCACACAGCTGCTTCCACACACATGGCCCCACACCGTCTCACAGCCTCCTCTGTGACTTCGGCACTGACAATGATCATTTTCTCTTTCCCTGCCGAGGAAACCAGTTGCCGAGATGCTTACAACGGTAGATTCATTTGTGAAATTTGACACGGAAGCTCAGGTATTGATACAATTTTTAAAGTTCTAGAAATAAACAAAAAAGTATAATCTTTTTACTTTTCAGAAAACTAAAAGAAAAAGCATATCCCTCCTTTCTGTTCTACTGTGCACATCCTAAAGCAGGTATTGTGGACAACAGGGGCCTGAGCATAGCACAACAGCTGCGTGACAGTGGACAATGGGGCTTCTGCCACGTAATGTTAGGGGGGGCGTCGTCACATCATGTCATCTTTCTGAGCTGTTTGCTCCTGTTAGAAGAGATGTGTCAACAAACAGCTGGCAAGGTTGTTGGGGGATTAGAGATAAGTATGTAAAGTGCCAAATATGGGGCCTTGTGAGCAGTAGGTGCTTAACAAGCATGAACTATAGATTCTTTCAGGTTTAACGTTCTACACTTGCTGTTTCTTGGCCACATAGCTCCAAACTTTTTATAGATGGTGCTTGAATTGTCTGCTCCTGCAGCAGTTCTCTGCTTTGCAGTCACCCAGTGCCAGCATGGTTCCTTAGACGGGGTTCTCACTGCCAGTCTTCTGAGAGCCATGATTGTTAGAAAGCACTGCCTTCCACTGAGGTGGATTCTGCCTCCACAAGGCCTTCCCAATGCTCCTTTGGAGCCAGACAGAGTGGGGAGACACCTTCACATGGCTGCCCGCCTCCCACACCCCCAGGCTGCACATTCCAGTCCCTTTACCCTTTGCGCTGGGTTCAGTCACTTTTTCTTCTGGCCATGCCTCAGCATCATTCTCAACCTTGGAGAGTCAGGCTAAGACATAAACATGGCTAGGTGACTGGCCCCAGTGCTGTACTTGTAGTGATGTGGCTTCTGTTTCCATGAGTAGTTGTGGGAAGAGCCATGTCACACTGTTACCAAGCTGGAATCCACTGCAACTGTGTACATTACCAGCAAGCTGTAGCTCCTAACCTGTGGATGTTTGGACTCTAAACCAATTCCTGCTTCTTATTTATATTAAAGTCATGTTGGATTTGGTCCTTACAAACAGAGCATCACTCTCTGAGGTCATTGTTCTCTTTGAGAGGTGCCCTGGGGTGGATGTGGGTGCTTCTTCAGGCTGGTGCACACTTAGCTCTTAATCTGCACCTTGGAATTCTGTTAGGTCGCCAGTTATGAACACACACAATCATTTGTCACCTTCCCCGTGAGGGTGCCATGGAGGCAAGGTCTTGTCAAACTCCCTTTCCATGTGTCAGTTTCCTCATCTGTGAAATGGGTGTTATAGTTGTGTGTGCCCAAAAAGGTCATTGTGAGGGTCACACAAATCTACTGACAATTTAACAATCCCAAGAGCTGATTGTTAAATTGTCAGTAGATTTGTGGAATGGATGAGGTTGCTGTGGTGTCTTGAAGCTGGCCACAGTGGGAGTACTTACACCACAGAAATCAGCAAATGTGAAAATGAGGGCTTCTTTCCCGGACAGCCAGTTGTTGGGTGTGTATCAGCACGCCACTGTATAAAACACAACAGTACCTGGTGGGCAGTAAGCAGCCAATAAATGTTAAGTATTGTGATTATTCACTTATTAACTCAACTAATAGCCCTGTCAAAAGAAGACATGAGATGAGTCAGCTGTAATGATTCTTAATGAACCTACACTAGTGCCTCCTGGAAGTTGTTACTTCCTTTCCCATCTGATCAGGAGGCAGGCAGCTGACAGTCTCAGGACTGGGCTCCCCACACCTGTTCCTTCGAGCATTATTGTGCAACACTCCAGGCCTGTGCCAGGCACAGGGGAGTCAATGGCTAATGGGACAGATAAGATCTTTGCCCTCGTAAAGCTTACAGTCTCACAGAGAAGACAGACATCAAAGCCAGTGAACAAACAATGTCATAGTAGAATTAAAATTGTGAAAGCACTTAGAAGAATGATGGAGTCATTGAGAAAAATGGGGCACCCCCTTTCGACTGGGTGGTGGCAGTGGCTTTTTCCCTTCATGGAACCTGTTGTTAAACACCGAACAGCACAGCACTGGGAAGAGGGCCCTTTTCTGAGATGAGGGCATTGAAACTGAGACTCAAGAGAGAGGTCAGCTTGCTAAGAGTGGAGGGAAGTGTGTTTATACAGAAGACTTGCTGATACAAATTTCTGGGGTGGGAGACATGTTCTGCCCGTCCCATCTATAACTGGTAAGTGAAACCTGGCATGCTTTTCTGAATCCCTGAGCCTAGGGGAAGCTTTGTTGGCTTCCACATTCCCACTGATTTCACCCACTCTTTCTACTACCACTCCCTTCTTAATTCCCTCCCCCTTGGCCCAGCCCACAAAATCATCTGTCCCAGCTGCCCCATGCTAGGGGTTCTAAGTGATGAGTGACACCTTGGGGTGGGGACCAGTCCAGGCACGGTTTCATTACCAGAGTGTTAGTCCAGCCAGTGCCTAGCGGAGGAGACATGCCAAGCAGGAACTCTTACCAGGGAAGGGCTCTGGCCAAAGCCGAGAGCTCCAGCTAAGCAGACGGGGCCCTTGGCCTTCAAGGGAGCCAGAGCAGGCTAGGACATGAAGCCAGGCAGATTATGCACTGAGGACAAGGCAGAACCTCAAGCCCTATATTTGTGGGTGAATAGAGGATTTGGGAAGAGAGGGGAATGGTATTTGAGTTTCTATAATATTGAGTATACCTAGCACCCAGAGCTCACTTATGCCACTCCAGTTATGAGGTCTGTTGGCTGCAGGGTATGTTATGAGTGCCAGCAGATATTGAGCATAATGATGTTTGTATTCTCTTTCTCCCATCACCACTGGCTTAAGAATAGGATGGAATCTGACATTGTAAGAGGTTTATCCATGTATCTGGACCCTGGAGAAGGCAAGGGTGGGAAGCTGCAGTGGGGCCGATGGGTTCTACCTCTACGATGATTTTACCTCTACTCACCCTACCAGCCAACCCTTCCGACCTTCAGGGAAAAG
This sequence comes from Tonatia bakeri, assembly GCA_004024845.1. Classification (NCBI taxonomy): domain Eukaryota; kingdom Metazoa; phylum Chordata; class Mammalia; order Chiroptera; family Phyllostomidae; genus Tonatia; species Tonatia bakeri. Next base: position 7,408 of record PVIA01010630.1, read on the forward strand.
ATGGGTTGTCCTTGGCATTTCTGATTTCTTTCTTCCCACCATCCCCAGCACTTGCTTGGTGTGCACAACAGTTCCACGAGGGGGGTGAGTCAGATATTCTGATCATTTGCAGATGAAAGAAAAGACTCTCAGGGAAGTTGGTAACTTGTACGTTAACAGGCCTAGGTTTGGATCTACTTCCTGACTTCTGTAAACTCCACTTCTCTCATTAGGCAAGTGGAACAATGAGACCAACCTCACAGTTTCCTGTGAGGATCGTTGAGACAATATATGTGAAATCACTCTGTAAGCTGCTATTTAACTGCCAATAATTTTTTACTATCATAATTAGGACTGGTTTAAAAACCTTTTATCTCTGAATCCAATACCATTTTTTTTTTACCAAAATTGCTTATTCATCCATCATTTATTCAGTAACAATCTTTGAATGTTCACAAGGAGTCAGGTGCTCTGCTGGGTCCTGGAAATAGGAAGATAAAATAGACAATCAAGAGGAGATCATAGGCTAGAGATAAATCAGGCTCTCAGAAGGTGTGCGGCAGGTGGTGTGGTTGTCACCATCATGGGTGTGTGAGCAGCATGGCAGGGGAGCAGAGGGCAGCGTGTGGCTGTGCTAAGTGGGGGAGTGACATTGGAGAGGCTCTGCCATCTTATAACGTGCTCCCTGGCCTCGCGCTCACAACCCTCCCTCTCCTGTGGGACAAGTTTCGTTCTGGGGGATGGTGAGGGGTGTACAATGGGGAGACTGCTACCATAGACCTGTGGGGCCCGCTGATTCTGCTGAACACGCTGGAAGCCAAAATGAGATCATGCCTGATTTGTAAAAACAACAACAAAATCCACAAAACAAAACAAAACAAAATATCTAGACTCTTAAACAAATGATCGTGAATTAGAATGACTAAATTTATATAATAACCACTTAAGCCAGAAGGAAAAAATAATCTCACTAAAAACAACCAAAAAAAATCAGAATGTCTAATTTGTAAACTTAAAGTTAGAGGGGAAATCTCAATCTGGAGGGTATTGCTTCCTGTGGTGTATTTAATTATGATTAATTACTCTAAAATTTATAAGCCAGGGTCCTACCATAGCTAGTTGATCAAACTTTCCATCATCCTTATGGAATAAAACCTTACAGAATAAAAACAGAACTGGAGAGCGACCTCAGTACAACCTTGAGCTGACACAGTATTTGTCATGTGGAGTCCAGATTAGGAGTGAGTTCACAGCCCATTGCTGCGCAGAACCTTAAGATCAGTGGCTAAGATGCCTTTGAAGGGGCTTCATGGAGCAGAGACACCTGCCCACACAGTGTTTTGAGTCAACCCAGTGACATACACTGGCCAATAACCCCTAATTAATTGCCACAAACCCCACCACAAGCAGTAGCATTTTGCAGACCGGGAAATAATCTCATAGTTCAGGTTGTTATTGGCAAAGACTACAGAAAACAGAAAGACTACTCCTGATGACACAGCTGGGTAACTGTATTTGGGTCCACAATGACAATATGGCCTCTTAAAAAAAAATCGGACTTGAAAAATTGGTACAAATTTGAGTCGAACTGTGCATTGCAGGCAATTTCTTTATTGATGTCTGTTAGGCCCCAAACATGCAGCATTCTGCATGTTATACATGCCCAATATATATTTGAAAAATGAAAGCATTTGGAAGAACTGCAAAGGATCTGCAGGATTTTCAGATTCAACCTCCCTTTTTCTTTTTTTTTCTTCCAGTGAGGAAACTGAGGCCCCAAAGGAAAGAAACTATTTAATCAAGGCTAGCTGGAACAAGGGCGTAAATTGTCTGCCACCAGGACCCCAGTATAAGGTTGTGCAGGTTGGGCACTGCACAAAAACAACTGGGTACAGGGATGGATGGGGCATGAAATCCGGTCCACAGCTGCACTGAAAGGAAGTGTGTCTCTTTCCTTTCACAAAGGGACCATCTACTCCCCAAGCCAAGTGGGGGCCATGTCTGCTCTGAGAAATGTTTGGTTACAGAAGAGTGATGTTAAATGAACAGAGGCACAGATTGTTGAGCATTTTATAGGGTTAATTGATTCCTTCTGCCTTTTTGTAAGCAGAAACAGTGTGATTTTTGCTCTTCTGTGACTTACTGTATCTCTGTTTCTCTGTATGTTTATATTTCTAGCAGCAAATGAATAAGAGGGCTGGTGCAGAGAACAGAGGTAGCACTCACGCACCCTGGGGGGCACCCAAGTTATATTCCATACATACCTATCTGTCAGACTAAACTCTAAGTTCTTATCTATTTCTGCTTCTTGCAATCCTACTAGAGTCCAGTCTGTGGAATCATCATGGTCAGCCTTGTACAAGGACCTGGGGGGAGGTCGTGGGGCACCACAGGCAGAAGATATCTTCCTGGGCCACAGGGAGGCCATGGTCTAATGTACCTGTTCATTCACTCAGCAACAATCTTTGAATGTTTGTACCCCACAGACACTAGGGGAGAGCCTTCAAGAAATGTGCACAGAGAAAAGTGCAGGTCATCAAAACACTTTAAAAACGTTTATAAAAATAAGATGAACCAGGCTTTACATGCAAATGACTAAGCAGGTGGATCAGGCATATTTGCCCATTCTTTTTCAGAATAAGAAATTAATTAGGCACTCTGTATTTTCAAAAATCCTTTACTTTGTCCTCTTGTGAATTCTCTTGGTGCTTCCTGGGCCCTGCTGCAGGTTGAGTTTCTGCCCCTGGGTCTCAGAGCCCCCAGAGTAGTAGAACTTGAACACTTACTGCTCCCACCCACTTCTAATCTTTTAGAGATGATTGGCCCTTCCTGGGGTAGGGCTTCTGAGCAGTAACCAGGAGGGTCACATGGGCCTCAGTCTAGAGTAATCTAGACCAATGTACAGCTGCCATGTGTCTCCTTTTAGAGGAGGCCTTATCTGATTAAGCCTTAATTAAATACCAGATATTGGAGAGCAGACCAACCTCAGAAACTGCTAATGGGCACTGCATCACCTGCATTACCCACTGTGAAGATAGGAAATAAAGCCAGTGACCTGTGTGCCCTTTGCCAGCTAGAAGCCTCCAATTCAAATTCATTTTAGTGAAACTCAGATTCAGAACAGATGTAAGTTTTGATTTTGGTTGTTTTTTTTTAAACTCCTGAGTCAGGCCATTGTTCAATTTTCTCAGCAAAGCTCAGGCATTGTGTAATTTTTCAGAAGATGACACAGAAAGAGAGTTTCAGAGCATGAGTATGTGTAATCTTTCAGAGGAAATGTTCAGATGGAACCAGCCAACCAATCCATCACCCTGTCAATTTCACAGTGGCATCCAAGAGAGAGTTTTCTCTGATCTTTACAACAATGAATACACAAAGAGACTCCAAAATTAGGTGTACGTGTACATCAAACCATCAGAAACCCAACTAAGAAGTTTTTGCTGCCATAGAAGGACTGGAGGGTCTTGGAAGTGACTCATCAGAAGCCACTTAGAGCAGGGGCTTGGTCCTGGCCCTGTCCCCTTCACCTCTCTATAGGCTGGTCGACAAGGGGGAGATGCCAGAAAGGGTCTACACCCTGAGCCTGGTACTTCATATGTGTTACTTCATTTCATCAGTACAACCACCTGCTAAGTAGATGTCACTTTCCTGAGTTGTTCTGTAGGGAATTGGAGTTTGGTTTAGTCAAGTAACTTGTGGAAGTAACACAGCTAATAATGAGACTATCCAGCACTTAAATCTAGGTTTCTCTGACTGCAGAGCCCATGCTCTTGGCAAAACACTAAGTTACCTCCCTCATGACCCCATTGGGGGATGAGCCCTGGCTGTGAATAGGTACAAGAGCAATAGAGGAGTTTCCCTGCCTTCTTCAGGTTTGAATTGTCACAGGAGCCTAACATGGGGTGGGGTCCATGAGAAGAGCACTAGAGTCATGGCATATCAGACCTGGGTTCTATTTCTCAGCCACCACGTAACCTCTCTAAGCCTCAGTTTCCTTAGTGCTAAATAAGAATAAAGTGTTTATTTCATAGAGTTTTTGGGAGGATTACATATTATGGTGTATGTTGTGGGTTTAGCACAGCCCAGCACATAGTAACTGCTCAATGCATTTTAGGGGCAAAACGTGCAAGTAGCTTCCAATTCTCTCATAAACTACACGGTAAAGGGTGAGGTATGTCCCGTCCTGAAAGTAGAATCAGAACCAGGCTAAAACCTGTAGATCTGGCTTTGCCAAGTGTGGCCTTGGCGTTCTTATTTTCCAGTCATCACCATATTTAAGGGTAAAGTGGAAGAGGTGGAGCTGCCTGTGGAGAAGGTTGACATTATCATCAGCGAGTGGATGGGCTATTGTCTCTTCTATGAGTCAATGCTCAACACAGTCATCTTTGCCAGGGACAAGTGGCTGGTAAGTTTCCTGCATGCTCTGTCCTGTTGGTCTCTGGCTGTCTTGCTGCTATACCCTTGCCCTACAGCCTAGGAAGAATATGAGGTCTTGGGCTAGAAGGTCACCTCTTCCAGTTCCTCCTCTTTAAACCAGATCTGCTTCATGGAACAGAATGATCGTCCCTGGGCCCAACACATCCAGCTGTCACAATATTCTTCTGTAGGTCTAACCTTGGCTTCTTTTGCCATAATAGAAACCCATTCTGTGTTGTCAAGACAAAAGGTTATTCTGGTCAACAAATACTTAGGGTTGCACGGCTGCCAGAGAGCCAAGAGTGCTTCTGACCTTGGCTTCTCCACACTGAGAGGTCATATCATCTTCCACTGTTCCACAATGGACTTATCCTTGTCCCTTCACACCCCTGCCACTTGATTGGCTCTGTTGATTCCACCTGGGTCCCTCAAATTCTCCTTGCTCCAAAATAAAAAGTGAGCATTGCCATCTGAGCCCTAACCCTGGCCAAGGTAACAGTCTGCTGAATGAGAAATGTTGGCAAGAGGATGCCTGTCTGGTGACTCTATGTGCAGTTCAAAATGTGATGTCTTTGTCAGGTGAATAGATTACAAGACCCATTTCCCCACAATTCATCAACAGAAACCTGGAGGGCTTATGTTTCCAGACCGGGCAGCTTTGTACGTGGTAGCAATTGAAGACAGACAGTACAAGGACTTCAAAATCCACTGTAAGTCACCTTTTTGTTCTCCACTGGGCCGTGATTTATTTATTTATTTATTTTAGCCCATTTAGGGTGGGAGGCATTTCAGTGGGTCTGAGATGAGCTGCTAGTCTATAAACACACTGCGGTGTCTGTGGAGTTCCCCTGACTCTTCCTGGGTCATTCTCTCTGTAAATGGTTTCCTCTAGTCCCATGGGTGGGAGGTCTACAGAGAGAAAATAAGCAATACAGCTGGTATAAGATAAATGTCCTGAGATGAGAGAATAAATGCAATGTGAATGAAAAATAAGTTGAAGCCACAGAAGCTGAGCTTTTGCAAAGAATAGCAGGCCAGGTGGCTGGAAGTCAGCAGGTTTAACTATCCCAAAAGTCTACCACGGGGGTCAGAAGTGACAGGTCTTCAGCCAGGCCAATCATTCTGACTCCTAGCTTCATACTACTCAAGTTTATCAAAATGATATTGGTTCTCCTTCACACTAAGTAAAATGTATATTCTTCTCTGAGGTTCTTTGGGGGAAGCAGTGGGGGTGGGAAGACATGGAGGCAGCACGTGCGTACGTGCATGAATGTGCATGTGTGTGTGCGGTGGGGAGACTCATATCCAGACCTGTACTCACAGTGCTTTATCAGTTGAAAACATGTTCTCTTAGGAGAAAAAAGCCAGAAAATATCTGCATTGTTTCATCTGGTTCAAAAAGGATTGCTTTGTTCTATTTAATTTAAAGGATAACATTTCTCAGTGACACAAGCCTGGTCCTGAATGAGATTATAGCAGAACTTTCCTTTTATAAGGCCAGAAATGGCCATGTCTCCCCAACCAGAAATAGACTTGACAAAGGAGAAAAGAACCCCTCCTCACACAAGTATCACACACAGTTTAGCCCAAAGCGTGAGGCAGAAACTCCCAAAGTCCCAGCAACTCAGCAGATCTGGGGCTCCTCCCCTCCAATGGTTCATCCTTCTTTGCAGGATGACTGTGGAGGGGTCACAGTCTGAGCAGATGAAGAAATGCTTCCTGCCCTGAGAGACTGAGACTCAGTAGTATGGCAAGTTGATTCACAGAATTTCCATTGAACAGTTGTTAGTGCCACTGACGAGACCTCAGCTGGACTCTGCTATGGAATGTGTGCGTTTGTGTGTGTTCACACCCTTCTGGAAGGATAACATCAAAGGGTGGATCAGAAGACAGAAATGGGACAGTTGTTCGAGGCTCTGTGCCCTCTGCCTCCAGCCACTCTGGCATCATTTCTAACCTTTGATGAGGATTGAGAAGTAAGATGACTCAATTAGATGACCATGCTTTGAAATCTGCCAGCCTTGAGTTCAAATTCTATCTGGGTCACTTTGAGAAAATTACCTAATATCCTTGAGCCTTAGTTAGAGATAATATCACTAATCCTATAGCCCTTTCATGAGGATTAGTGAGGACACAACAGCTCTTGGTGCTGCAGGGCACCAGACTGGTCTAGTCTCTGACTGTGCTAGTCACTAAGCTCCTTTCTGCTCCTGGCTCAGGCAAGCAGGCCTGACTGCTATGCTTTCTGGTCTCCAGTGGCTCAAACTCTGGGACAGATGTAATCTCACAGAATATTGCAGGAACAACTCAACAGTGAACGTTGATGAAATGTATGTCTATATAGGATGCAATTTGCCCTGGAGCTGCATTATAATGCTGCTTTTGGAGTTCTTGCTGTGTAACTGTACCAAATAGTGGTTTGAAGAGAAGCTTTAGGTGCATTCTTCATTCTCATGTGCACTTAAATATTTGCTGAACTCTGTGCCTGGGCACAGTTCCTTAAGGAACTTCCTCATGGCTTAGAAGCAAACATATCTTTTCCTTTTCTCTTCCCTGGGTTGTGTTTGGGAACCTCTGGCAGGTGCACCTGGCGATGAGCCCACTGGGGCCAGAAGAGGGCTGGGCAGGCTCTGAGAGCTACTAGAGGCAGTACCGATACCCAGGTGTCAGCCCAGAACTGGAGATCGTGTGATTCAGCCTTGCACTGCCTATTGCAATTTTCATAGCTCCTGGGAAACAAAAAATGGAAAAAGAGCCCAATTTTTTTTCTTGTGAAATGCTTGCTCTGGAGTATCTGTCAAAAAACAAACAAACAGAAATTAAACACCCATTTAAAATTTATTTAAAATACTGTTAAGTATTTCTATTGGAATATGTTTTATAAATGATCTGTTTTTGTTTGTATGAAAGGAAGCAAAACCATTTAGAAACCTGTTTCAAATAAATGAAGATTTTGGTTACTCTGAGTTCTAAATCAAAAGTAAGCATAAAGGTTTCTGGTTGCTAAGGGAACAATAGTAAGCAAATTTCAGTTGGCTGAAGAACCAGCTAAAAGAGAAAAATCTTGAAGTGGGGCAGGAGAGTGAGACATGCCCAGTCCCTTTCAGAAAATAAATTGTTAGGAAAACAGCCTCCTTTCCTCTTCTCTTCTCTCCCTACCCTTCCTCTCCTTTCCTTTCTCAACCACATTCAACATGGGAACACAAGAATGAGAGAAATACAGAATCTGTCCTCTGTTTGCTCACCAAATACTAGAGAATGCATAAAAAGTGAGACAAATGACTGGCATGTACTAGGCTCACAATACATATTTGGTTGGGTGAGTGAATAAGTAAACAAATGAAGGAATAAAAGTAAGCCAGCAGATGAATATGCAAGGTATACTGTCTAAACCTGAAAGAGGGCAATCATTTCTTTAAAATTTCTGCTATGGAGGAGAGTTATATAATCTCAAAACTGGGTTTGGTGAGTATTCTGTTTGATTCTTTACCCAATATATGAATGTCACCCAATCCATCAATCTACGAAATGCTGAGTGTTGGAGGGATGGACACAGCTTCCTGGCTTATGGGAAATGCAAAGGAAGGCCTGTTGAGCCAGTGGTGCCTGCAGCTGGCAGGTGGAGGCAGTACTTCCTGCAGGGCTGAGTTGCTGTCCATGGTTTCTCCTCCACTTTCACCCCCAAAATCCGGAGCTCTAGTCTCTGGCTCTGGGCTAATTAATACACAGAGTTGACTGAGTTCCTGAGACTCTAAAATATGTGAAACTATTGTAAACATTTTTTCTTCTCTCTAGAGGAGAAACTGTAAGTGGCACCTGGTGGCACTTGCTCTGCTCTTCTCCGAGGTGGTCCCATGAGCCCTGGCAGAGAAACTCCAGTTGTGGGGGCCAGGGTGGGGAGGGAGGATGTAGCTACAGGTCTTGCCAATGAAAAGTAAAGTTTGTTTTCCACCACTTCATATTTCTTCTCTTCTGCTGCTTTTGAGATTTTCATCAGAAGCACTCATCAACTGATATGCATCAGTTGGACTCCAGTGTGTTTAGGTGTGTTTTTCTTTGTTTCCATCCCACTTTGGGTTCTATGGAATTCTGGGATCCATGGGCTGATGATCTCACTAGTTCAGGAAAAATTTCAGTTATTACCTCTACAAATATTTTATTTCTGCTTGATTGTCTTTCTCTTCCTCAGAGATGCCAATTGCACATATGTTAGAAATTTTTGATATTGTCCCATTGATCTTGGATGCTCTATTGTTTTGTTTGTTTCCCTCTGTTTAAGTTTAGATAATTTTTATTGACCTGTTCTCAAGTTTATTCATTATTTCCTCTGATAGATGTGTCCATTCTGCTAATAAGCTCATTGCAAGAATTCTTTGTCTCTGCTACTGTGATTTTCATTTCTAGCATTTCCACTGGCTCTTTTTATAAAGTTTCCACTTCACCAATGAAATTCTGTAACTTTTGTGTATGTTTTTCTGTTAGATTTTTAAACATATTTAGTATAAGTGCTTTCAAATCTCTGTGGAATAATTCTAACATCTGAGCTACCTCTGAGTCTGATTTTATTGACTATTTTTTCTTTTGGTAATGGGTCATTATTTTTCATTTCCATGTGTCTTGTACTTTTTTAACGAATGCCAGAAATTGCCAGTAAAAGAATAGTAGAGATAGAGGAATCATATTTATTCCAAGAAAAGAACACATGTCTTCCTCTACCAAGCAGTTAAAGTGGTCAATGTAGTGGATAGTTTTGGAAGGTCTGCACTTTGTTTTTGCTTTAGTTACACTCGTTGCACCGTGGTGCAGTTCTTTTAAATAGTTCATTTTAATCCTTAAACAAAAGTTTCACAGATCCTTATGTTATTTTGTAAATCAACAGAAAATTAATAACAGTATTTCCTGGTAGCCAATGTCCTTTACTTCACATTCACTCATTCAATAGACAAGACAGAATTGCAACAAAAATTAATCTGCTTGATTTGTGTTGTCTTCCATCCCTGCTCCGCTCATGTTCAATGGGAACTGCTAATGGGAAATGAATGGTCAGCAGGAAGGAGAGGAAAAGTTCTAATGTCCCGGGTGATCTGTCTCCTGAATAACTGAAGGTAGGGTAGTGTGGTTGGGGACATAAGACATGAACTAATCCCTGAAAAGGAAACTAAACATCGGGTATTGTGAAGCAGTATACACATTAAACATTTGGGAATGAATTTCAATGAAAAAGCTGCATCTGAGCATCTGTGGGCCTGTGTGGTGCCAGAAGCTGTGCAGCAGGTGCTGAGGATACAGGAGCAGTCCCATGGCTGGGAGTGGCTGCAGAAGGCCTCACAGAGGCCTGCAACTTTAGGCTCAGCACTGCAGGACTGGAAGGAACTTTAAAAATTATCTAACACAAAGCTTTCCACACTTTGGTCAGAATTGCCTACATAGATTTGTAAAATTCCAAATTTTGGGGTCCCAAGTCTGGAGATCCTGATTCAGTAGGTCTGGTTGGGGCCCAGGTATCTGTATTTTTACAAGTGTCCCAGGTGATTCTGGAACACAGAACTACTGAACCAAGCTCCTCACGTCACAAACAAGCCCAGAAAAGGGGTTCATCTGCCCATGGTCACACAGCTCGAGTGGTGGCAAAGCCAAAGCTCAAACGGCATCAGGAAAACAACCACCATCTGTCAACTGCTTTCTACATGCCAGGCACTGCCTTACACACTTTGTGTTTATTATCACGTTCGATCTTCATAACCACTGTAATTATCATCATCTCCATTTTAAAGAAGGAGAAAGCAACTCTTTGGGAGGCTAAATTCTTGTGAAGGTGATGTAGCAAGTAAGTGGCAGCACCCAGATTTGAACTCCAAAGCCCAGGCCTTTATTAACTATCACACACACAGACTCTCAGGTATTTGCCCAGCGCTTGCACTAAACCTCAATTTGTGCCTCAGCCGAGAGACAAAGCAGGAGTGTGGCTGCTGGCCTCTTGAGGAAAGGTCATAAACAAAGGCAGTATGTCTCAGTGTGCATGTGTCATAGGGGAGAGGGTGGACAGCTACTTCAGGACCTGCCAGATTCTAGGAGGGTCTTCTCCGATGCAGTCCTGTTGCCCACCGAGAAGCTCCCTCCTCCAAATGTAGGTTTCGATTGGGAATTTGACACCAGCCTTGGGAGATTTAATGGGACATGAGTGGCATTGTATGCTCAGCCAAAATTTCACGAGTGCTTGCCCTCTGGGAGATGATTATTTTCTCTGCCTCTTCTTCCTGAGGAAGTCTTTGTGTGCCTTAGAAAAGAGTGTGAGTCAAAGGAACAGCTTTCACTGGCCATTCTTTGTTCCCTCCTCACACACCCTCTCCCCCAAGCATACAGGGACATAGTTCCCCCAGATACCATGTATATGATGAACATTTTAAAAGGAAATTTAATCCCACAGATTTTAGAGAAAAGCGTCTCTACTTCAATGCATTTCTCAGTCAGTCCAAGTAAACAGACAAATGAGAGTCAAATGCCCAGTAACTAATGCCTCTGCTCAGGCCCCCCCCCCCCCCCACCTGCATTGTGCAGAAAGGAAATTGTATTCCTGGTGCTGACACATTGGCTCGGGGGACAAGCTGGTTTTGAGCCCCAGCACCACCATTTCCCTTTTGTGTGACACTGGGCCCAGCAGTGCGTGGGAGCCAGGTGCCAACTCCTCCCAGCTCTAGCTCTTCATGGAATTTCCGGGTAGCTGAAGTGAAGAGATTGGCCTGGGCTTGGCAGTCACTCAGTGATGGCAATGATCATCATCATTTAAGGGTGGTCTTGGACCATTGGTCTTGCATTCATTTACTCACCAGTCCTGCACCCTAAATCTTTCTCTGTTTCAAAGCACCTCATGAGCTGCCCCAAGGGGCCAAAGGGCATCACTGGGATGGTTTGTGTCCCACCTGGGGGATATTTCTTATGGGACAGCTCCTTATGAGTGCAGCATAGCATGTGAGAAAGGTAAAAGTGCTCATGGACGCACCTTGCATTTTGCAGTTGAGAAAATTGAGGTTCAGAGGGGTTAAGGAATTTGCACAAGGGCTTGGCCGGTAAGTGGTGGTGCTGAGGTTCAGACTATAGCCTTTTCTACTTTAAAAGCCCAAGTTCCTCTGTGCTGCATTAAAGGTTCAGTGGGTGGGGAGAGGAGAGGGGAGAGAGATGGGCCTTTTAGGCTTGAGCAGAGGCACTGACATTGTGTAAGAGACTTCATAGGAGACGGCTAGCTCAGAGAGAGAGACAGGAAAGTAGGTACAGGAAAAGTCAGGTAATTTGGGTTCTAGTATTGGGCCTGTGGCATTCTAGCTGTGTGACCTTAGAGAAGTTTCTCAGCCTCTCTGAGCTTCAGTTTTCCTAACCGTAAAGACGGACCTGTACACATGAGATAGTGTGAATGAGCGTTTGGCACACTGCAAAACTCTCCACCCAAATGAGCCATTGTTCTCCTATTTTGATGCAGGGTAACATGGGCTGTTCCTCACCCTCTTGGGCATGCTGCACTCTAGTACTCAGGAGGGTCTGGGAGATCTCTGGGGTCCTGCTGCTGGCCTTTATGTCTTGCTCTGTTTTCTCAGGGTGGGAGAATGTCTACGGCTTTGACATGACTTGCATCCGGGACGTTGCCATGAAGGAGCCCCTGGTGGACATTGTGGACCCAAAGCAAGTGGTGACCAATGCCTGTTTAATAAAGGTCTGCAGACTCATCCTGCTTGGGCCTGGGCATTCTGGGAGCCCAGCTGTGCCACCCTGGAGAGCAGGGGACCTGGAGTAAGGGCATTGCCAGCTCCTGCATGGCCCCAGCCTGATGAGGCAGGGCTGCCTTAGCCAGAGCCTCTGGCATCACAAGGTGTCCAGTAAAAACTACACAGGGAGTGACTGGACTCCATGGTGACACAGCTGAGGGGGGGAGCCTCATGCATCCTTTGGTGATGTTGGGTGCTGGGATGGAGTGTGGGAGGGGGCAATACAGGAAAGGACACCTTGGAAGTATGAGGGTCTGCTCAGGTTTGGGGAAGCTACTCCATTTAGAGGTGTGTGGCCTTCTTATGAAAGAAATTGGATAGTACCATCTGCTTTGTGATCCTCAGTACATTCCCATGTCCTAGCCCGCATGAGACCACCCTAGGTGTTCTAGTTTGCACATTCTCTAACATCTTGTCTTCCAAGGCTTTCTTCAGCGCAGATGCAGACCACCTGATGAGCATCCTCATCACACCAGTGCCTAGTGTGTCCTCATTATTATTAAATAGTCAAGCCAGCCAAACTTGATAGATTAAAACTCAAAGCTCCCCTTGACCTCCCCACTTCCTTTCAAATGCATGTTTCTCCTAGAGGGAACCATTGTTCACAGGTTGGGTTGAGCTTTCCAGTCGTTTTGCTAAGTTTTTGCATACAGATGTGTGTGTGTGTGTGTGTGTAATGTTGAATCATATAAACTACTTATATGTGATTGTCTTTAAAAATCTAGAAAAACATTAATTTCTTGTGGTTCAAACTGATTTTTTAATTAAAAAATCTGGATTCATTTATGTAAGTGTTCATCAGCCCAACCAGCCCTCATCTTGCTAAAACACACTTGCCTGATCTGGTCTTGTACGTAGCACATCTTTGCTAGAAATGCTAGGGTGGAGCACTGGGGCATTTACAGAGGATGAAGGGCAGGGACTCGAGGCCACTGGGGATGCAGGGATGTTTCTGAAGGACTAATGCAAACTGTTGACTTGCCCGATGAGAACTGGCTTGTGTCTCCAGATGTGGTCTTCCTCAGAACCACAGTCCTGGGTTCATAGTGGCACAGCACCTTTTAGAAGCCAACTCCGAGAGCAAACGAACCAGATGTGCCTCGCACAGGTCTCATCAGATGCTGCCTTCCTCTCATAGCGTCCTGTCTGAGAGGCTTGGCTTCCCACCTAAGCCTCGGATTCTCCACTGACAGGGTTCTTACTACTTCATAATATGTCCATTCCAGGTCTAGGCAGGACTGATTGTGAGAACACGTGTCCTTTAATTTCTTCCCGCCAGCCCCTCTGTCCCTGAAACCTTTCCCTTTGGATGACCTAAACCAGAACCAGGAAAGTACACCCTCAAACATGCTCACCACAGCACAAAACATTTCTGTAAATATTATGGAACAGATAGAAATAGACTGTGCTACTACACTTGCCAAAATGACACGTGGCGGTTCTGTTTGACCATTAGGCAGCTGTATGATAAAATTCCTTTAGTGTGGTTGGGCCCCAGGTGACTTTCTGCCCCTGATCAGCATCTGTACACCTCCTGGTCACACCATGAACTGGCCTGCTTCCACCTACCCGGGTCACACTAGGCTTCTTCCTCTGCCCTGTCCCAGGCAGGAACCAACAAGGGACTTCCGCTTGGTAGCACCTGAGTGCAGCCGCAGAAATCAGTCAGGCTCAGTGAAGGGGCAGCAAAGAGGCTGGAGCTCTGGGCTGCAGTCCTGCCTCTCCCCGTACCTGCTCTGCTTCTGTCCTCAGAGAAGGCTGAGGACTGTCTCTACTTGCTTCCTTCACCAGGATCGCGCCCTTTTGTCAGCTCTCTTGCTAATATGCTAAGCAACATCTTGCCAAGACTATTGGGAAAACACTTGCCCTTCTTCACACACTTAATTGCTATTTTCATGCTATTAACATTGTAGAGTGTGACACTCTATTATAATTAAGACTCTGTTTTGACCACACTTCTGCTCTGAGACACCCATTTGTAACATTATTTAGTGGTGGGGATAGCAGCGACCAGGGGCTCTTCTGAGTCATTGATGCCTATGGAGCCCTCCACTTCATAGGGGTCACCTGAGGCCAAGTCACAGGGTCTCTGAGGGGTCACAGAGATGCTGTTGCTGCTGTGAAAAGAAAGGAACCTTCCCTCAAAGGGGTCTGGATTCTGGACAGGCAGGATAACTGGGTTTGACTCTGTAGACTTGGGTCTGATAGGAGTATGGAGCTGAGCCTGGAGTGGGTCTGTGTCTCACAAGCCCAGCTACAGCTGACCTCACCCTCACAGGCCACCCAGCCCCCACTCCAACAGACCCACTGCCCCCATGGTCACCATTTGAATGTGTGACTCCGTTACTTCTGTCTAGAAGGCTTTTGTTCCTTCATTGGCCCCCATTAAGATGCAAATGTCTGCAGGACCTAGTGAACACTGTCAGCTAACACAATTGACAGCTGACATTTGGTTGATGGATGGCTGAGAGCAAGACCCTATAGAGATAGAATTCCTGCTAGTTGGGTGGTGTGTGTCAGGTGCTGTGTCACACAGCGAGGGTAAATAGACCACTAAGGTGCACCCTTTGCCCCTACAGAGCTCCAGTCCAATGGCAGGGGTGAAGCAAAGATGGTGAGGCTGCTGAGATGAGCCAGAAGTAAGGTAGAAAGACCAGCCTGGGCTGCTGCCAGAGGGGACCAAGATAGAAAATACCATGGCCCTCAGAAAGAGCCCGGGGCCTGGCTAGCTGGCCCTGATTATGAAGGAGATGGAAAACTCAGTGAGTGTAGACACTGGGAGCCTGGTGGACCATGCTGATGTTGTTAATAAAAATACAGTCTGCCACAGCTTGCTCTAAGGGCTGTTGATCTGGAGGGAACCTCTGGACAACATGTGCCTGGGAGGCATAATGAACATCATGAAGGCTGACAAGCATCCAACCTATTCTGTGGGTGGAAGTTACAGAGATTGTTGTGGCCTCTAATTCATTACATAGAGGGACCTGCCAATTGGAGGTGCCAGGAAGTGAAGTCAGCTGCCTGGTAGGTAGTGAATGCATCAGCCTGAAGGTGTTCAAGCAAGCACCAGATGGTCACTTACTGGGAATGCTACTGAGGGGGCTCTTGCATTGGGTACAGGGGACTGGCTTTCTAGTTCTGCACTCCTGACCCAAGGCTCACCATCCCTTTAGTTCTTGTTTCCCATCTCTAAACTCTTGGAGAGGTTTACACATTCCCCTAAACCTGCAGTCCCACCTCGTCCCAACTAACAAGTTAAGCTTCACCTCCCTGGGCATGTCAAGGCTGCTCACCTGAGACCACCACTGGGCTCTGATCTGCTGGCTTCCTTTGCCACACCTCTTCCTCTGTCCTGTGAATGCAGGGCTTCTCCTTGAAGGCCCCCAGATGCTTCACATCTGCTTTTCGATTTTTTAATCTTAAAAATATGTAGAGATAAGGACCATTTCTGTATGTCACTTCTTCTTTTCCCTGCTCTTGTTTTCCACCCTCAGAGCCCTTTCCTAATTATTCCCAATATGTTCCATCACCCAAGTTTCAGGGGAGCTTCTGGGGAATATTCCAGGCACACAGGTGTCTGGCTCTTGTAGTCTTAGTGATAGAGATACTTGCTACACACCCCCAACAGTGGAAAGTCCTTCCTTAGACCTCACTGAAAGCTACCTGGATGCCTTTTGGGCTCTTGGAAGGTTTGCCCTGTCTCACTGGAGCCAGCAAACAGCAGTTCAGCACTCTTCACACAGAAAAGAACAGCACATTGCAAACCGTCTTTTGTTACACTTGTTCTCCACACAAGATTGATTTTCAGCCACTTCCCAACTAAAGTTATTAGAATTATTAGTTCTCCATGTTCTCCATTCTCCAGACAGAACTGAAAAATTTTCATCTCTTACTGCTTCCTTTCCTTCCCTGTCTTCTTTCCTCTCTTCTTCCCTCTCTCTCTTTCTCTCCCTCCCTCCCTCCCTCCCTCCCTCCTTCCCCATCCAGGCTTATTATAAATGGCCAGCAGAACTTCCTTCAGTTCAGTCTGTGACTGTGGGTGGGATCAGATCCTCACTCCTGTGACGATACTTGATGCCTCTTATTGTTGGGCACTTAAGTATCCAAAAACTGGGAAATGAGAATGAGTAGCCTGGTTCATTGGCATCACAAGAAAGACTTGATAAAGCACTGATTGCTGTTTTGATTCAGTAGGGCTGGGATGCCCTCCTCTCCCCTCCCCTCCCCAATCTACCCCACCCCATTAGAATCTGTTCCCAGGTGATGCTGATAATGCGTGTCATCCCAGGACCATATTGTGAGAACCACTAGATGAACACAGCGATGCTGAGGCAGAGCACTCTGAGGACATTTTTGCTGGATTTAGGGATGCTCTATCTAATCAATGCTTCTTTTCTCCCCCTTCCCCTACTCTATCAGCCTCCACCCCCAGTAGATTTATCCTTTTAATGTTCCTACTGGGTTCTGATTCATATCTGTTTGCATCATTGCTGCACCCTAGAAAGGATTAAGGGGAACATAGGGAGGGTGGTGGGTTGGAGCTGGGAAGTCCCCTGTAGAGTAATGACACCCTAGAGAGTCTGCAGTCAGTAGTGCCCTCGGGGACTCAGACCTGGTAGAAGTGCCTAAGTGTGTGGCCTTCTCTCCTCTCTGGGCAGGAGGTGGATATTTACACAGTCAAGACGGAAGAGCTGTCGTTCACGTCTGCCTTCTGCCTGCAAATCCAGCGCAATGACTACATCCACGCCCTGGTCACCTATTTTAATATTGAATTTACCAAGTGCCACAAGAAAATGGGGTTTTCCACAGGTGAGCCTTTTGTTACCATTCCATACACACCCTTCCCCCACGCTGAGGCTTTGTGGAAAGGGACCCCGGGGCTAGCCCCAACTTCTGGGAAGGACCAGGGCATTAGCCAGGGGCCCTTACTTGGCATCTCTTAAGCCCTCTGCAGCTGTGGAGTAAGCGAAGTAGCTGCCCAATGAGAAGGTAATAAAATTGCGGTTGGCATGGCCAGAGCTGAGAGTGTGTACGAAGTGGGGAGAGGTGGGGGTTTGCAAACACACGTTTGTTCATTTAGCATTTCTGGAGCATATGTTGTGTGAGGGGATAAGGAAACAGAGTGGAATGAGATTTCTCTTTCTCCACTGCCATGCCTTACTACAGATTCAGTAGACTGCAAATGGTGTCTCTATGTCTCCTGCTTATTTACTACTTCCAACACAATCCATCCTCATTAAGTCCCTCACAGTGTTCCCCAAGGACCACCCATGACTCCCTCCCAGACCTCCTTCAGAGGTGACTTGCTACCTGTAGCAGATAAGCCCAAAGGTCTTAGCTGGGTAAGTGGGGCTCCTGCGACCTAGCCCTCACCCTATCCCACTCTTCCAACCTCATTTGTCACCCCTCCTTTGCTTTGCCTTCCACCCCCATGCTGTTGCTGCCACTACACACAGAGCCCAGCAGTTTCCTGAACTCAGTGAGGCTTCTTAAGTCTCTGGGAATCTCCTCTGCACATGCCAACCCCTTGTCTATCCCAGTGTGTCTTGGGAGCAAGAGGTTCTCTTTGTCAGAAGCTCTTGTCATCTCCTTTCCTCCTGCATTAGTTTGCTAGGGCTGCCATTACAGTACTGCAGACTGTGTGGCTAGAACAACAGAAATGTATTTCTCATAGTTCTGGAGGCTGGAAGTCCAAGCTCAAGCTGTCAGCAGGGTTGGTTTCTCCTGAGGCCTCTCTACCTGGCTTGCAGATGGCCACCTTCTCCCTGCGTCCTCACATGGCCTTTCCTCTGTGTGCACACATCCTCAGTGTCTCTGTGTGAGTCCTGATCTCTTCCTGAAAGGACACTAGCCAGATTGGATTAGGGCCCACCCTAAGGGCCTCATTTTAACTTAATCGCCTCTTTAGAGGCCCAGCTCCATGTAGAATCATATCCAGAGGTACTGGGAGTTAGGGCTTCAGCACATAAATTTTGGAGGGGACACAATTTAGCTCATAACACCTCCCCCATCCCCACCTCCTCACTGGGGCAACCCCAGCACAGGCCTCACGTCTCAGGTCCATATTACTTGATCCCCTCCTTCCCTCTTGGGTCAACCTTAGGTGTCCTTCTCCAGGTCCCCCAACACTCTGTGCTTAGGTCTGTCATGACGATGTTTAAACTGATTCATATACACAGCAGCAGAAAGGAAACAAAGGAAAAAGTCCTGTCCCCATTCATCCCCATTTCACACCTCAGAGACATATATTGGTAAGGATTTCTTTTGTATCCTTCCCCCAAAATGTCAGTGGTGCACAGGCACATACAAATCTATATACACCTTTATTATTATCTTTATTTGAAGTAATTATAAACTCCCAGGAATTTGCAAATGTAGTACATGCAGTTCTGTGACCCCTGTGCCCAGCTCTCCCCATTGGTGGTATCTTGTATAACTAGAGTATAATATCAAAACAACAGTGTTCTTTAGAAAAGCATAGGTTGGCTCATACCATATACACTACCTTCTACCTTTTCTTTATTTTACAATATGTCTTGAAAGTACTTCCATAGCCTCACAGAGATACCTACTTTATTTTTTGAAGAACTACACCAGAATTCAATGTAGGATGTGCCATCATTTATTCAACACTTCCACTCATTTTTGCAACCCTTGGTCTCCCCATGAGCCAGGATCACATCTCATTACTCTCTAGTGCTTGGCTTCTTCATTAACTATGTGTGTGAAGACATGCCTTCTGCCCTTTGGGTGTATTCAGATTTATCATTCATGTGGAGTCTCCCTGAGAACTGGGAGCATGAAATCAGGGGTGAGTGTGTGTGTGTGGCAGGAATAGATGGGTTCTACCAGAATTCAGGGATGTGATTATTGACTTCTGGAAGACATGGTGACAATGATCTTCTCTTACCTGCTGACAGAGGGGGCAAGGGACTTATCTAATCCCTCACCGAGGGTTTTTTCCAGAATCCATGTCTCCCAACCACCAATACCGGGGTTTTCTTGTCTCCACCACCCAGGCCAATGCTGGTGCTCCCTGCCCTGGGGAAACCAGAGATGCCTAATCTGGATCATTACAGCTGTCACCCTTCTTAGAGGGGCAGCGTGCAAGCTCATCTTCTTGGTGGGCAGGAACAGCCAGGAGGGGCATGGAGACTTTACCTGGGCCCTGAAGGATGGGGAAAACTCAGCCTCACAATGGTGAGGAGTGGGAGCAGTGAGAGCATCAAGGAGCCTGCCTTGGCACCAGGGCTATGACTGGAGGCCAAGGGTGGAGTCCCAGTAGCTGCTTCTGCCTCTACGACCTCAGGGACGATGCCTTCCACAAGGTCTGCCCTGATGCAGTTGATGCGAAAGTCAGTGGGCAGGGGTACTCTGAAAAAAGTTCTGGCTTTTGAAAGCCTGAGTTCCAGCCCTGTAGCTCTCAGCTGGGGTCCAGGAGGCTAATCAGACAGCCTGGTGAGCCCTGTCTAGAGATAACTCTCTGGCTCTGTGGTGGCAGGAACAACATTCCGGACACCCAACTCCCCACCATGGAGGAGTCTTTGTTAAATTCAAGTTCAGAACCAAAGACATCAGCCCTGGGCTGCCTGGGAGATGGTGAGAATTGGAAAAGTTAAGTCTCCAACCACTGGCTCCCTTTCTTCCTGGTCACTCCCCACCATAGCCCCACACAAGTCCCTGGGGGAAAAATGATGATGAGTATGTTTCATAAGTTCAAAGACCTTGGGCAGATCGAGGTCTGAGGCTGCTCCTTTGTCTTTTTTGCAGTTATGGCATTACGCCCCCTCCCCTGTGCACAGAATCCCAGGAACTTAGGTTCTGAAACGACATTAGGAGTTCCTATAGTCCTCTCTTTCCTGTGCCGTGGTGCAGAAGCTCTCAAAGCGTGGTCCATGGACCAGCAGCATCACCATCACCTGGGAACTTGTTAGAAATACAAATTCTCCGGCCCCACCCCAGACCTACAGAGTCAGAAATCTTGGGGTGGGGCCCAGAAATCTGTGTCTTAGCAAGTCCTGCAGGTAATTGTGATACACAGTCAAGGTTGGGACCACTGCTCTTGTGCAAGCCCACCTGGGCAAGATGGCTGAGAATTTGACCAGCGTTGACATCCTCTCGAAAGGCAATTCCATCTCCTGACTACAGTATGCCTCCTGGCCTCACCAAGACAGTGGGCCTGCTGGCTGACATGGATCCCTCCTTTTGCAGCATTTCTACATATAGAGAGATCAGGGGAAATGACATCATTTAGCTGCCTTCTCAGCCACCCTGAGATGTCAGCATGGGAGTTTGCTTTCAGCAAGTAGCAGATGTCCTCGGCAGTCAGCATGGGTTTGACAGCGGGCTTTATGTAGACCCTCTGCATTCTGAGCACCAAGGAAAGAGGACATCCTTTTTGCTTTTAAGGAGCTCAGATGCACAGAATTAGATTAATCTTAATTCTTGGTTCTTGACCTACTATCATCATTGGATCCTACACGGTTCACTTTTTGCTTGTTTATTTATCAATATAATGAATACCTGTGAACTCACCACCTAACCCAGTAACCAGAATAAAGTATTGTTAAAGTAAATAAATTAATATTAACTAGCATGTAAATAGTAACTAGAAATAAGACTATTTATTATTGGAATGTAAATACATTAGTTAAGAAATAAATTATTAGAATATAAACATTAACCAAAACATATTATCAATAAATAAGATTATAATCAATAAATGTAAGTAAATTAATTCACAGTCACATAATAAGTCCCTGTGAGCTCACCACCTAACTCAATGACTTAAATGCTATCAATACCTTTCAGTCCACCTGGCTGCTCTGCTCCTACCCCTGCCCTCCTCCTGTGTTACCTCTAGATGAACACTATACTGCGTTTTGTGTTCCTTATCCCTTTGCTATCTTAGAAAGTTTTATCACATGCTTAGGTAGGCCTAAACAATGTCTTAGTGTTTGGCCTCAGCTATTTTTGAACTTCTTGCAAAGTGTAGCTTGCTTATGTGGCCCCTCTTCATCAACCCCCAACCGTGTTTCCATCTCCACAAGCAGCATCTGACTCTGGGGGGCCCACACGTCAAGTACTGTGCAGCTTGAAAATGATCCCTGTTAATGGCCTCATGTCTCCTCTCTGCAACTCCAGGAAGGCACCCAGGGTTCCAGGCTGTGCCAGCCAGCAGGCCCAGCTGTCCTAACCCACCACTCTGGTGTCATCCTAGGCATGTGAGGAAGGAAATTGGAACTGGATCTCTAGGGCTGCTGTATGGTAGGTAGAAGGTCAGTAGGCTGAGTAGAAGCAGGCCTGGATTTGAGTCCCGGTTTTTCCAGGATCAGCAAGGTAGGGTGATTGGGTGCTGGAGGTGACCTTGAGCAAGTTACTCTCTGGACCTTAGGCTTGTGATGTGTGAAATGACACCATTGGACCTAGATGGTCTGGCAGCACTTTCTAACTTTGCCATCCTGTGACACTGAGCCATTTTCTGAGGTCAGTGAAACTTCTTTTTGCATAGTCTTTAATTCTTCAAAGAGCTTGTGAACCCCCTAAGGAATATAATTACAAACTTACAGCTCAAAAGAGTATTAGATTTCATTTAGCCATTGGGAAGTGAAACAGGAAGCAGGATTCCACTTCCTTTTCAAAAGCACCAGGAAAATTCTTGTGAGAAGCTGCTGCAGTTGGTTTCCATGGCCTGCTGTGATCACAACTCACAGGAGGCCTCACTCAGGTGGTAGGATCTGAGGTGGGTAAGGATATGTTGGCTGCTGTTCCCTAAATTTAGTACCACATCTGGCTCATGATAGGCACCTGCAATAGATGACTGTTCAATGAATGAATGAATGCCTATGCACTTAATGCTGCAGGAAGTACTGGTCACACTCCCTCCAAAATACAAAACACAAGCTGTCCATAATCCAGAACTCAGAGAGCCTGTGAGGAGAGGGGCTTCACAGAGGGAGAAAAGGAGTCCAGATATTGAGACTATGAAGGTATCTTCATAATAGGGAAAGCTGAGGGCAGGAGAGGAGAAGAAAATGCCTGTTCACTGAGGAGAATTCTAGATGCCTCCACAGCCCTGTGGTGAGCACTAACCCTGTGCACAGCAACTTTCTGGATGCTTCCCTAGGACATTCTAGACCACCAGGGTCCAGCATCCCACCTTTGCAGACCAGAGCCATAGTGTATGGATAAGTAAAATGATACATCGTTCTCCATAGTGATGAAATAACCCCTAATGCTTAGTAACCCCTAACATAGGTCTAATATGTTATAGGTAGGGTGACCATATAATTAAGAACACCTCTCAGAGTGAAAGGGAGAGCTATTAATAATTATGCTAGGAAAACAGAAGTGAACTGGACCTGTCCTGGGTATAATGGAAGGTTTGGTCACTTTGGTATACAGGGTCCGGCAGAAGTGACACCTGCTTGAATGTGGTTGGTAGGATAATGATATGGGTGTAATAATTTATAGTTTTAATTTGAACATTTCACCTAAAATGTCATATGGTGTGCTTGAGTGTGATATGTTACCAAATTATATACTAATGATTTTATAATAAAAAGGGGGCATTATTTATGCCAGACCCTGTATCTTGCCCCCATTCTCATCCCATCTGAATCTCACAGTACCTCATGATCCGTAGGTATAGAAAAGGAGCCCCGGAGTCCTGGCGCAAATATGTGGCAAGATGGGAAGTGGAAACTAGGCCTGTTGTTGCCTAATTAAGTGTTTTTTCCACTGACACTCGCCCAAGAGGTGTTATCAGATGCAAATGATGAGGTTTGTGCAGTGATTTCAGCCCTAGCTATTCATCTGCTTTACCTAGGGGAGATTTTTAAGTCTTGGAAAACTTGCTCCCTCTCCACCCCCCAGAAATACTGAATTCAAATCTCTAGTAGAGTGAAAACATGTGAATTGCAATAAGTTTCTTCTGAACATCTTGCTGGAGGATTTAGGACTGAGAAGACTGATTTAGGTAATTAGTCTGTAGCTAATGGACCCATCATAGAAATGAGGTGTATGGAGATGTTCTTAACCCTTTGATGGTTATGTTGGGGGAAGAGATCACTTTCTTCCAACCCAAGGCCGGCATTGTTTTTTTCTTCACTGCCATCAGAGGCAGACTCCTAGGCTTGGCAAATTGGAGCCAGTGGAGTCTCTGGGATTCTCATAAGGCCTGAGATTAGGTGCCAGAAGGAAGATGCTTGAATCCCCTTGCCTGAGGGTGTTTAAGAACAGGAGAGAAGACCTGGCTGGTGTGGCTCGATGGACTGAGTGCTGGCCGGCAAACCCAAAGAACAGGAGAGACACTGAGCTGCTGTAGGTGGAAGTGGTGGTGAGAGTGCTATCAGTCATATTGTATACTGCTCTTCTCTACACTGAGACTGTCTTTTGACAATTTATTTAGAGGCAGTTGGCAGGAAAGGTGCTGGGAGCAGGTAGACTTTGTTTGTGGACAGCAGTATGCCTTAGAGACCAGGACAGCTCGATATGCTTGGGGGTTCAGGCTCTGAGATGCACAGATGGCATGTTTGAGCCCTTCCAAGTGTTCAGGCTGCTCTTCCCCCTCCATGACCTTGAGTTTGCACTGATTTCCCACAGGCACATACTGAAGGCCACTCAAGGCTTTTATCCAAACCACTGACATTTGATCAAGCCAGTTCATTGCAAAGGGCAAAGAAAGACAAACTCTTCACCACCATTAAAATAGGGCTTGAAAGATTTTAGTTGTCATCTGGGTTGACTTGGTGCATGATAAATCCCAAGTTAGTGGCCCTCAGAGAGCTTATAAGGCTGTGATACAGCTCTAATTCTTTCTGGTGAATTAAAAATCTGCCTTCTGGCCCAGCTGGTATGCAGTGGATTGGGTGCCAGCCTGCAAACCAAAGGGTCACTAGTTCGATTCCCAGTCAGGGCACATACCTGGGTTGTGGGCCAGGTCCGCAGTGGAGGGCATTTGAGAGGCAACCACACATTGATGCTTCTCTCCCTCTCTTCCTCCCTCCCTTCCTCTCTCTCTAAAAATAAATTTTAAAAAATCTATCTTCTAGTAATTCTCACCAACTAGCCTTTGTTCTGCCTCTAAAGCCAATAAGGCCACATATAAGTCTTTCCATATAACAGCTTTCTGTAGTGTTTGAAAGGCACTCATTATGTTCTCTGCACATCTTCTCACCTTTAGCTCTGGTCCTAAGCAAAGAGGAAATCATTATTAATGAGTCCTGTATCCTGGTGGAGGAAGGTAAGAGCCTGAATGGCCAAGAGGAACTTACTCTCAGATGGGTTCTTCTATAGTCCATAGGTTCTAAAGCCCCAGTGTAACTGAACATCTATGGGTGCTTTGAAGCATCATGGAAAGTCTATCTACTCTGGTTTTATACCAAATAAACCATTCATTCCTTCAAGACTTACAGATCTACTAAGTGTGGTGGTAAGCACTGAGGATTTCACAATGAACAGGCCTGGCACTGGCCCTGCCCTCACGGAGATCACAGTCTTGTGGAGGACACAAACTAATGGGGGCGGGGGGGAGGCATTTATGCTGCATCATGACAGACACCCTGATAACACAAGCTCAGGATGTCCTTAATCCAGGTGGGTGGTCAGGCAAGTCTCACAGAGGAAGTGACCTTGAAGGATGAGGAAGACAGAGCCTGATGAGTAGTGAGTAGGGAGGAAAGAGTGTTCCAAAGACAGCTGCTGCTGAGGAAGATGGCCCCTTAGCCAGATCTCTCACTCAGCTATAGAATTTGTAGTGTGCCGAGAAGGGACGGGTGGGATTTAATGCCAAATACATTGGGAGTGCAAGCATCAGTGTGGCTTTGGGTCATGCAGGAGGTGTGAGCTGTGGACCAGCACTGGGGCTGTGGAATGAGAATCATCCCTCATTTCGATTTGATCTAGTTAGGAAGGCACAGCTTGGGCCAAGGGTACTAATTTTGGTTCTAGGGCAAAGAAGCAGGCAGGAAAAGCTATTTGTAGGACTGGGCTGTCAATAGAACCGGGGAAACTGGGTTAGCTGTGGAGTTTGCATAAATGATGCCATTTAAGGGAGACAGGATGGCCTACTCTACAAATCTCTTGCCCACACTGTCTGAAAGTCTTCACTCTGTTGAACTAATAGGGGGAAAAACAGTAACATTCTGAGATTCATTTGTGTTACAAAGTTTAGCTGGTGAGAGGGTATTCATCTTCCACCCTTTGGCATGAATTTGTAATATCATCTTGTTCTCTTCTGCTCCACAGCTAAGACCTGCAGCCCTGATGGATGGGGATCTGATGGAAGGAGGGGTCATGGGACCCAGGGAGAGTTCTGGTGGGATCCTGGAGTCTAGTTACAGGGGCTAGGCACCTGACCCAGCAAGAGTGTTGTGTAGCCATCAGAATCCCAGAGGAAACCCAGACACTTGTAGGCAGGGTCCCAGCCTCAGCCCTTCTGGGAGATGTCTTCTCTGACTCTTCCATCCTACCTTCCCTTCCTTCACTCCTCAGCCCCTGATGCCCCCTACACCCACTGGAAGCAGACTGTTTTCTACTTGGAAGATTACCTCACTGTCCGGAGGGGGGAAGAGCTCTATGGGACCATCTCCATGAAGCCAAATGCCAAAAATGTGGTGAGTGCTAAGGCAGCCTCTGTGTAGACAGGGGTCAGAGAGGGGAAGGGACCAAAGTGCTGGTCCCAGGAGCCACTCATCCAGGTGCCTATGTGTCTTGTGCATCATCAGGGAAGTTGCCAAAGGAGGCAGTCAGACGCTGGGTATGGTTGTAGCTGAGCATGACTAAAGGGCTCCAGTGTCGGCTCCTTAAAGTTCAGGAATTAGAGACTTCCTAGCCTCTACTTCCCTCCCTACCCCTACTCTCTCAGGCTTGAGCAGAGATTCTAGCTCTTCATAGAGGTTGAGAACAAAGGCTATTGCCATGGGTTTCACCTCATTAAGGATGAGCTGAGCCAGGAAATAGGAGTTTCTGGTGGCCCAGGAGAAGTCTGGTTGGCATGTCTTCAACTTGCCTAGTGGGTTGCAGACAGTGAGATTCTTTCTGAGCCACCCTGGGTGCAGTCAAGTGCACTGTGAGTCTACAGAATGCCTTGAGGGTTATGCCACAGAAGATTCACCCACCCCACTCAGTATTCTTCCAGGAAAAAATCAGAGGGAACAGTTTATTTTATGACAAGAAGGATTTAGGTTAGGAATCAAAGAACTTCCTGTGAAGATAATGAGGCACCAGAATAGATTCCCGAGGGCTGACTGTGGGAACTCCTCAGGTAGCAAACTCAAGGAGCATAGTAGTTACCCACCCATCCACCTGCAGGGAGGGGAGTGGTATCGTCACTTCCGACCACACTAATATCGTGACTCTTGGCTCCTACTTTGCAGCGAGATCTTGATTTCACAGTAGACTTGGACTTCAAGGGACAGCTGTGTGAAACATCTGTATCTAATGACTACAAAATGCGTTAGCACATGTGGGAAGCTGCAGAGAGTGAGCGAGAAAACATTCCCACCTCGATCTGCGGCACTGTGACAAGGAATACTGTTTGCAGGACTACGCACTGAATATCAGAGGTTTGAACTCTGCCTTGAAGATTGGGGAACTCACCAAGGCTCCCATGGGCTCTGATGCTGGACAGATGGCCTCTGGCTCCTCAGCTCTGCTCTGTGAGCCCTTCACAAAGGCTTTGCTGTTGCTGATCAAGAGCGACCTCGTGGCTGGGCCTGGGGACAGAACGTACCCATGTATCCCCATTGTCCTCCTGTACTGTGAATCTCCGGATCTTCCAAGTTTTGCATGCTGCAGGCATCTAGGGCAGATCACTTCACTAGAACCTGGAGGCTAGTATCTTTGATAGCATAAGCCAGATTCTGTCTGTGCGGTGGTGTGTGCGTGCGTGTGTGCATACCGCATATACAGTTGTTTATTTACCCACAACACTGTATATGCACGCACTTACAACCACTGGGTTCACCCATGTGTTCATTCAGGGCGTGTGCACGCACGTGTGCGTAGAATATGTATTATTCTCAGAGGAGATCTTGTGGCTTTCGAATAGGACTTTGTTTTGTGATTAGCTCTCCCCTCCCCCATCCCTTACCAGATGTAAGCAGCTATGAAACGTTCTCTGTACTAGCTCTGGTCTCCTTTTGACTAGACCATGGCTCCGAACCTGAGCATAGTACCACGCACTCTGTGGGCGCTCAATAAATGCACATGACAGTGAAGCAATGGAATGGCTGTGTTCCTGGTGCCCTGGAGTGGGAGGGCTGGGTGAGGACGTCAAAGGCCATAAGGAACAGAAGTCAAAGGAGCAGCACCGTGGTTGCTCCCTGCTCCAGAAAGGTAAGGTCCTCCGTAGGAGTAGCTGTGAAGTCAAGACTGGCTGAAAGGCACCTCCCTGTAGACTCTCAGAGTATAGGAAGAGTGTTCTGGAGCTGGAGTGGGAGGACATGAGCTAACCAAGAGTGCTCTAGAAGCGGAGGCCACATGTAACCTAAAGGGAAGCCAAGGTCGGGAGTAATCCAGGATGTGCATGCTGTTGGGAGGGCCGGGAGAAAGCAGGAGATGGTGGCTGAGCTTGTGGTCCTGAGCCATTGGGCAGAGACTGGCACAGGGACTGAGGGAAAGGCTAGTATGCCAGTGAAGGGACATTTCTTGTCTAGGATGCTGAGAGTTTGCAGCACCACACAGGGTGTGAATGACCTTGTTGCTGCCCCTCACCCCTGGGCCAAGGTCTGGCCTGGCCTGTCACCTTGCTCATCAGCAGGAGCCCACCCATCTTGAACAGAGACTTTCCAGTGAGCTCAGGCAAGAGCCATTTGGTCCTTGAAGTAACACCCACTTTCTCATCGCAGCTCCCTTCCTCAGTGTCATTGGTAAATCTCTAGTCCTCTCAAGTTCTTCATCCCTGTCACCTCTAAGATTTTAGACTCTATTCCTATCATGGAGAGGGCAGAACCAGATGAGAGACTTCTGTGACTGGGATTGGCTACAGAGAAAAAGGATGGGGTCCTCACCTGTGGACAGGGACCCAGGCCTAGCTGCCTTGAATATTCAGTTGCCAGGTGGCATGCAGGCCTGCCTCTCTGGAGGGGGGGAAGAAGGGGCCAGACAACTGGGCCATTGGGGTCTAGTCTGGCGGTGTCTTCAACACAGTGTGGACCTTGGGCAAGTCACGCCACATTCTTTGGTGTCAGCCTTATCGCCATTGCAACAAGGGAGCTGGACCACGTGAGTGTTTTCCACACTGTGTCCTGGGGGCCCCTTGGGCTTGTGGGAGGTGCCAGGGACAGGGTGAGCAGAGCTCTGGGTCTCCCCTCCCCAGATTAAAAAGAAACAATTTTTCATTTCTGTTTTTATTTTCTTTGGAAAAAGAATTCTACCATGGAAAATAAAAATAAAGAAATGAAAAGGAACCAAGACCAAAATCAAACACCTTCGGAAATGACTTATGTAAGTGACTTGAAACTCTACCCGGCTCTAACACTCTGAGACCAGTAATATCTTTGACCCTCTCTCTTCCCTTCCCATCTGCCCACCAGGCCTGTGCAGTTTCACCTAAAGCCTTTTGTGCAGCCCAAAAGGGTGTTGGGTCTTAGCTAGGTACCCACCCCCTGGCCCAGAACCACATTTTCACTTGCCTGCACCTATATTCCTGTCCCCCACTGGCTCTAAAATATTCCCTCAGGAACCATTATTACTCAGAAAGGGAGACAGGCCTGAATTGGAAAAGGGGCCTCTCTAGGAGCACATAGCTCTGTGGATGCTGTGCTTGGCAGGCGAGTGGATTTCACTTGCCCCTGAGCCTGGGGCTTTTGTGCAGTGTACACACTGCACAGTGGCACTCAGAGGCCCTGAGAGAAGCAGGCTGGGCCTCTTGCAGCCCTTGTTTCCATTACAGACCTCTCCGGGAAACTTCTAGCCTTAGTCCAAGTGTAGTTACAGACTCTCCCTAACTAGAAACACAATGTCCTTTGCCAGAACTGGTGAGGTGTTTTGATTTGTTGGATTTGGTTATTCTTTAGCTTTGGTGACAGGCAGTCTCACCTGTTTCACCCTCTCCCCTGGAAGAGACAGTCCAGGGTCTGGGATAGCAAAAGGGCCATTTAGAGGAAGTGGTCCAGCTGACAGAGCCCAGGATGGAAGGATGCAAAGGAGGTCTTGGCTTGCCGGGGGGGGGGGTCTCCTGCAGATGGTAGTAACCTTAAAAATAATAACTGACTTCAGTAGCAGTGGCCCCTCCCTTTCGTAACTCTCTGGCATCTACATGCTTGTTGGCCTCCCCAAAGCCCTGGGAGTTAAGCATGAGGCGCTCCCCACCTGCGTTGTAGCTGAGGAGCTAAGGTGCTGAGTCCCAGGAGGAGGAGGGGAGCTGAGGCAGAGCTGGGCAGTGGTGAGCCTGAGTCCAGCTCAGCGTGCCCTCTGCTGACCATGCTTCTTCCTCTAAACCTCTGGCCAGGAGGCCTCTCTTTGGGCCTAGAAACAAATAAAGTGAAAATCATATAGTGCTTTTTGTTCACACATCTTAAACAAGAAAAGCCAAGAAGCTTCAGAGGGGACAACGGTGACTACACTAGAAGAGGTTTCGAGAGGACCTGGGGTGGAGTCCCCAGTGGGCATTCTAGGGAGGCCCATTGGTGGTTTTTCACTGTGCTGGGAGTCAGGGAGCCCTGGCTTCTGCCTAGTCTTGAACAGCAAGGTCCTGCTTCATAGAGAATTCCATCCATGGTCAGATAGGCAAACTCCTACATTGCCAAGAACCAGCCTGGATGAAGACCTCTCAGGGGCTTGAGTGTTTGGGACCTGCAAGCATTCCTGACACTCCTGCTGGCTGAGAAAAGGCCCAGCAGTCCTTAGGGCCTCTCCAGGCTTCAGAGGAGAAGAGGGTCATCTCACAGCCTGCCCTGGCCCTGGGTCTTTGGCCCATGCCACCCCATCCCCCCTCTCTGCTCCTGGGCTGTAGGAGTGAAGCCTGGGAGGCTTGAAGGAGCAATCCCAGCAGCCCCTCCCTCCTGTCTCTGGGAACACTCCAGTGGGAATTGTAATTTCTCTCTGATTCAGTGGGAAATAAGCAATATCTACTTTGAGCATGTTATGAATAGAAGTTAGTGTATAAGATGAGATTTCGGCATGGCAATAGAGATGCTATAAAAATGACTTGACTTATAAAACCTGTTTGTTCCCCAAATCTGTCTCCCTTGTATTTTTTTCCATTGCCATTTAGTCCCCTTATATCTCCCTCCT
Source organism: Tonatia bakeri (assembly GCA_004024845.1). NCBI lineage: Eukaryota > Metazoa > Chordata > Mammalia > Chiroptera > Phyllostomidae > Tonatia > Tonatia bakeri. The sequence continues at coordinate 37,800 of PVIA01010630.1, forward strand.
CCCACTGCAATCATCACACTGTTGTCCACGTCCATGAGTCCTTTTCCTTTTTGCTCAACCCCTCCTCCCCCAGCCTCCCCACACTTAGCTGTCACCCTGCTCTCCATCTGTAAGTCTGTCTCTATTTTGCTTGTTAGTTCAGTTCATTCATTAGTTTCCACATATGAGTGAAATCATATGGCATCTGTCTTTCTGTGACGGGCTTATTTCGCTTAGCATAATGTTCTCCAGATCCATCTATACTGTCACAAAGGGTAAGATTTTCTTCTTTCTTACAGCTGAGCAGTATTCCATTGTGTAAATGTCCCACAGTTGTTTTAATCACTCATCTACTGATGGACACTCAGGCCACTTCCATATCTTGGAAATTGTAAATAATGCTGAAATGAACATAGGGGTGCTTATGTTCTATTGAATTAGTATTTTGGGTTCCTTTGGATATAGTCCCAGTAGTGGGATCACTGAGTCAAAAGGCAGATACATTTTTTATTTTTTGAGGCAATGTTTTATCAGAAATATCTCCCCAGGCAAGGGAAACAAAAGAAAAAATAAACAAATGGGACTACATCAAACTAAAAAGTTTTTGAACAGCAAAGGAAACCATCAACAAAATAAAAAGACACCCCACAGAATGGGAGAACATATTCACCAATACATCTGATAAGGGCTTAATATCCAAAATTTATAAAGAATTTACAAAACTCAACACCAAAAACAAAACAACCCCATTAAAAAATGGGCAAAAGACCTAAATAGAGTACATACAGATGACCAATAGACATATGAAAAGATGCTCTATGTCACTAATCATCAGAGAAATGCAAATAAAACCACAGTGAGATATCGCCTCACAGGTGTTGGAATGGTTTTCAGCCGCTGTGGAAAGCAGTATGGAGATATCTGCCTTTTGGGGAGTGTGGGTGAGGACTGAACAAAAGCCATTGGTGACTTTTTCCCTGTTGTTCTTATTCCTTTCTGGGGAATGTCTCCCTTTTGTTTGCTCTTTCCCCAGACTTGCAGCTGTGTGGCCTCTTTTGTGGTCTTATTTGGGCTTGTTTGTACCTGGATCACTCTGTTCCTGCTCTGAAGTCCATTGCAGGCATGGTCTCTCTTCCCCACTAAACCACAAGTTCCAAGGGCAGGAATCTGCTTTCTTTTGCCTGTGGCATAGGTGGGAGATCCCGGGGTGATAGCTGACCAGTTTGATTCCTGTGGAACATGTCCAGGAGAGACTCTAGGACCACCAGCATCCTGTCCTTTTGTCTGTGCCCTGGAGAGATGCTGACATTTTCTTTTCTTTCATAAAGCCACTCTGTGAAGGCTGTTTCCCCTTCGTCAGGCCCTACCTGGTTTCCTGTCTCGGCAGCCTTCCTCTCCTCTGGGTACCACACCTGGCATTCCATCTCCAGACTGAGCCTAGCTCTAGACCTCAGTAACAGGATGAAATTAAACCAGATATTTCATCCTGCCCCTGTTCTTTGGAGTGGTCCCTGGCCAGGTCCCATATCATTGGGTATCTGCTCCGCCATGATCTCCTACCTTTAGGCCCAGCCTTGTTTCTGGAGCCCTCTTCCTCAAGACAGATTTTTCTGGATCCCTGCTACCTGCCTAGAGTCTTGAATGACACCTCCTGCATACCTGGTTTCTGAGTGCCACCCCTAGCTTTGTGAGGTACCCTAGCTTGCTTTAGACCCTCAAGCTGTCCCATGTTGTGTATGAGCCCTGGGCCTGCGGTCTTGTGATTGCTGGGATGAGCATGACTTTGTGAGAATGGGTCATCTCCTCATACCTCTCTGACCCAATCAATGTGCCCAACTCTGCATCCAGAGCTTCCCAGCCTGCCTTGTCTTGGCCTGTTAAAAGCAATTGGCCCATACTTAGCTATGGCTCAGACACATGTTCAGTGATCAGAAGTCCAGCCAACAAACATTTATTAAATACTTAGTGGGTTCCAGACTCTGAGCTGGCCTAGCAATACAGCAGCATCAGCAAGCACTGTCCCTGCCCTCACAGCATGCACTGCCTGCTTGTTTGCTTCTGGGCAGGCCAGGCCTGCTCCTTCCCAAACACTGAGAAATGCAGTCCCTCAGCCATCATCCCCAGCCAGCCCTGCTCTACTCTTTCCCACCCAGTGAACCATCCATTGTCTTAGTCCAGCTTGGTGACATAAGCTGCATCTGGGTAGGAGGTATGGCGTGTTTCTTCCTTAGCGTTTCTTAGTCAATAAGCTTATGAAAAGAGGACAGGATGTCCCTACTATCTACAAATTCCACAGGAGGGCTCAACTGATCATTTTCAGAGAAGAAGACCTCAAACTCCTGTTGATCCCAGCAACAGGTAATTTCTAACAACAGAAATGAAAAGTGCCTTTCCTAACCACTATGTTGTAGCTAACACCTCAGCCTCAAGGGCAGTCAGAGCAAACTGGGCAGAGAAATACCCAAGACGCCAGTTCACTAGATGCAGGCCTCTTGTTCTCACCTCAGAAAGCAAGTGACAGTCACTGGACAACTCATGACATGAAGTTTGGAGCCAAAGGACCAAGTCAGATCCCATCACTGCTGCTTACTATGTGACTTTGAGCAAGTCACTACATATCCACAAAACTCAAACAGAGATAACTCAGGTAAAATGAAACTGTAAAATATAATGGAAAATCCACTTACAATGCTACTTTAATAATACTTCTGCCCTGTATTTCAACTCTGTTATTGAGAAGCATATCTGATGCCAGGCATGAGGTCTGTGTGCCTGGAAGGTGCTGGAATGCAGCAGGAGTTGCCACCACAGCCTCAGGCAGCCTCTGGCCAGCCCCCAGGGCCACTGACTTTGGCTCAGAGTTCAGGGACAACACTGTAGGTGGCACACATGTAGAGTTTTGCGAAAATTCCCAGCCTGTTCATGAGTCTGATTCATTAGCTCTTTAAAGCCTTCACAGTGGCTTGCTGAACATTAACGTCCATCTCCCAGCCCTCGGGCAGGTGACAACTGACTGGCATCTATATATGTGGCCTTTCATGAGAACCAAAAAAAGCCTCAATTACTGAGATGCTGCAGCCCCACCTGGGGCACTCTGGGCAGGGCCTTGCCTTCTGACTATGTTGACCTGCATTTCTAATCACAAGGGCATCCTGGTGACCTTAAGGCTAAGCTTAGTGTCTATGTCTAGTGCCTGTTCACATCCCCTAAAGAAGAGTGGTAGTAATCGAAAGTTGACTTTATTTTGGAATCCAACACATGCTGCCTTTCCCAGGAGAATTTTTCCCCTTGTCATACTTGGTTTAATCAATAGGTTGAGTTTGTGTACTCCAGCACCTGATCTCTTTGATGGCCAAAGTTAGTAGCTCAGAAGCACATTCTCGCAATTAGGAGGGATGAGTTGAGGACCAGGCTGAGAACCTTATCTTGACTGCAATGATAGCCACATAGATGCTTGAGAGTTGTCTGGCTATATTTAATAAGAAATAACCAGTCAAATCCCCACTGTCATAAATTGTCATCAATCTGACAGAGGCATGAGTCACTATGCCATTGTGAGTCAAAAGGCATTAGAAGAGCAGAACAATAGGGTTTCTTTTCTGTGCCCAGGGCAAGACTGAGCTGAGCCCAGTTGGAACTAAGAGAGCTAAGTGAGTTGCTTCTCCCAACTTCCTCTATTTCGTTCATATTTCTCAGGGCTCTCCTGTGTAGCAGACATTATGCTAGGCACTGGGAATACAACAGTGAACAAAACAGATGCCAGTCTGCTGGAGGAGCAGCCCCTAAACAAGAGTGATAAATATTATGAAAAAGAATGTACAGAGGTTGCTGGAGTAACAGACTATTAGGAGATCAAGAAAACTTCTGTGAAAATATGGTCTTAAGCAGAAACTCGAACAAGAAGAGGAGTGGGGGGAGTGGGAAGGGAAGGATGGCATGTGCTGAGGCCCGGCCCAAAGGAGTCTGGTGAGTGTGACAGATCTGAAAATTCAAGAAGAGCAGAGAACAAGAAAAGGTGAGGGCTTGGGAGGGCAGTGAGGAGGGAGGCTTGAGATGCAGCCAGGGCCCATGGTCAAGAACGTTGTGAACAATGTCAAGGAGACTTTTTCCTTGGGCACTGAGAAGACAGTACTGGCTTTTAATGAGGAAAGTGACAGGACAAGATTTGTATGCCACAAATGCTCACAATCTAATGAGCTCAATTTGGCAGTTATTTCTCCAGGAAAATGGCAATAGACTTAACCCATTGCCTACTTCACAAAATTAGCCACAAGAAAGATAAATGTAAAACTGTCAGAACCTCCAGGAGCCACAGGGGAGGACAGAGACAAAGGCTTCCATGGGTGGCTGTTATGGAAAATGGCTTGAATACAGATTGCTTTATTGTAAGATTGCCTCATTCACTAGTTGGGAATCTGCAAAGGGGCAATCTGTGCAACTCTGAGATCATTTGCATCAGCCTTTCTGGTGTCATGTCATCCTGTCCTTCCCACAAGGACAACTTCCTCTCAGCACAGAGGATGTTATTGTCTGGGAAGCAGAAGGTGGTTGGTAGGGTCTGGATCTGCATTTCAGGATAATTCTGCTGTCTTCCAGTCCAGGCAGCTGTTTCCAGGGGAGCAGAGTGCTAGGCCTCACTTCCAGTTCACAGACGTATACTTGCAGTGCCTTTGAGAGGCTCCATGGATCCTAATGGGTTTCTGATATTAAGACAATTGGTTTCTGGCCACGGTTGGTTAGCTCAGTTGTAGAGAGCATCATGCTTGAAGTCAAAGACACAGGCTTCACATGCTCACTGCTCAGTGTCATGGTTATAGGTGATGCCTTGAAACTCCAGCCAGCCTTTGAGATAAATAGACCTGGGGCTGAAGCCTGGCTCCTCCAGCCAATGGCTCTGAGACCTGTAGTGAGTTCCTGGAGTTCCCTTTTCCTGTGTGACTTCTTCCTCTGTTCAACAGAGGTGATAATAACATCTTTCTTACAGGGTTACTGTGAGTGTTAGGTGAGAAAGCCTAAGATGGCCGCGTAATGCACTCTTGTGTTGTACAATACACGCAGCTACTTATAAACGGTAGCTTTCTGTTCTGAAAATGAGGGCCCCAGATGAGAACATGCAGATGAGCCTGGGTTCTGCCAGGAAGGAAGGGAGGAACAACTTCAGCAGACTGTCTGGCCACAGTGGGTTGGAGAGCTTGCCTTGTGGGGCCAGAGAGAAAAGTAGAGATCCTCGTTGCTTGGAAACAGTTCTAAAAGTGGCCTTGGAGATATCTAGATTAGAGAGGCTGCAGGAGGTCAGCACAAGGCCAGGGCTTGGGGTGATCTGAGGTCACTAAACATGATTTGGCCTGACGTCACCTGCTGCATTGGTGCAGAGCTCACACCTGGTCATGGCAGCAGGAGTCCCATGTAATTGAGGACCCACAGTCACTCCAGAGCAGAGAAGTACGGGGCATGGTGGAGCTGGAGACTGAGTTCAAACTCTAAATCTCCCACGCCTGGCTGTGTGATCTTGAGCAAGTCAGCTTCTCTCTGCCTCAGTTTCCTTTACCTGTAAACTGGTGGTAATCCTATTGTCTTTCTCAGAGGAAGGTGGTAAGGGTCAAATGTGAGCCTAGGATGAGGTAAGCATTCTGTGTGTTAGCTGTTACTTCATGACTGCTGACAATGGCTCTGACTTACTCCAGGCTGTTAGCTCCTCCAGGACTTGAACGCACCAGCTCCTCTGAGACTCACCCTGGCTCCTGTGCCCCTGAGTGAATATCTGTGCCCACACTTACCCAGCTTAGTGTCAGCATCTATTTTGTGTCTATCTTCCTCCAGACTGTGATGTCCCCCTGAGGATGCAATGTTCCCACCCCCCACCAGACTGTGATGTCTCCTCCCACCCCCCACTAGACTGTGTGGTCCTGGAAGGAAGGTTCTGTATCTCATTTAGGTGCACAGTTCAGTGTTTAGTACAGCCCTGGCCCATTACAGGCGTTCAGTAAACATTTGCCAGGAGAGCGGATGATGACTTGCTACCACGATGCTCCTGTCAGTTGCCGGTCCACCTGCTGCTCCTACTCTGGAAATCTGCTATGTGGCCTTGAGGTGGGCACTGTCCCCTCGGAGACCTCAGTTGTTCTCATTTACAAAATCAAAGTGTTAGCTTACAGTGGTCTCCTGGCCTTCATCCAGCTTGAAGAATTTATGATTTTCTAACTCTGCAGCTCCAAAGCTCATATTTTATGAACTTGAACTCAGAACTTTCCAAGCAGATCTTGACCTTTTACAGGAGGAGAGTAGAATGGTTGCTGGGCTTTTGGAGGGGCAGGGATCAGAGTGAGAAATAAAGGTTCGATGAGGGAATAAAGTCCCTACCAGGACGGGAGGAAGTCTGGAGGCTTTGCCAATGAGGAGCCAGAGGAAATGGGAGGCAGTCTTGAATGCCGGTCTCCTCCAGGCGCTTGACTGCACTTTATTAGTCTGTGACTCTGCTAAAATGGGACTATCTCTTGGTAAATCATTTTAATAACTGTCAGGAAATGGAATTAAGGATGCTGGCTGCCAGCTGGTCAGGGCTGGGTGACTCTCATCCAGGCGAGGAGTTAATTTGGCTCTGTTAATATTGCCTATTGATTATCTCTGATTAGATTTTTTTCATGTTTCATCCCCAAGTGCTTCTCATGAGAGGGCCTTGAAGATGTGGGCTGCTGAGGTAGGGGAGGGTGGAACAGGGAGTGTGGGGCTGGGCACATGTCCAGGTTCAGGGGGCTTGGGCAAGATGACCAGCAGATGGAAGCTGTGGGCAACCCATGAGATTGCATCTAAACACAGTGTGGCTCTAGCCCCAGACTTCATGGTCCTGAGCCAGAGAAGTCCTGGCTCACTAGCTTTGCTCTAGAGGAGGTCCTCATACTCACTGAGCCTCAGTTTCTACAGAGATAAAGTGATTCATAGAGGGTGTTGTGGAAGAGACTCAAAAACTCTCAAGTGCCTACATTATAGATTATTTGTTATTCCCTCCCAGTGCACAAGCACAACCAGCTTTGATTATTCGTGGGCATGGAGGAAACTATGGCCTAGAGAACTCAAAGTAGTGGTTGATACAAAACTTAATTTTATTTGGTTTGGAGTTTGTAGTGTATAACTCCCAAGTCCCCACCTTATTCTGAGAAATCCCCTTTCCTAGGGCTTTCTGGATTTAATCAGAAAAAACTCAGTGTTTGAGATTTAATGACAAAGTATGGGGTGGGAAAGTATTGGGCAGCCTGGAAACACACTGGACTATGGGAAGATACAGAGGGAAGGTTGAGATTTAAAATATGGTCTGGCTCATAGATAAACTCAGGACACATTGAGGGTTTAGGTTGGTTAGTTATGAGATTCTTTCTTCCACTTCCCTCCTCCCACCTCCTGGCCCATTCTCACTGGTGTGCTCCAGTCTTGACCCCACCCTCCCACTCCACTCTCTATAAGCACAATTATAAATAGGACCTTGTGCCTCCATTGTTAAAATAACTCCATTGGCTCCTTGTCACCTTCCTATAGGATGACATTGAAACTCTTCTAATCCAGGACAGTGGCTCTCAAGTTTTGGCCTCTTTTGTTTACACCCCCAGTTCACTCTGGAAGCCCAGCTCCAGCCAGCCCTAGACTCCTCACCCCACACTCTGTGCCAACCACACCAGCCTCAGTTGGGGACCCCAAACTGGCTCACTCTCTTGTGGCCCTTCTCTCTCCTTGGTATTCCTGACTGTTGAGCTATTCCATTTCCATCTTTGCCTGAGGGCTTCCCCTTGATTTCACTTCCCAGATCATCATTTAATGCTTTGTCAAAACAGAGGTGCTTCTACCCACCCTCCCTCTCCAAGCCTAAGGGCAACTTAATCCTGTTAATGTCTCACTTCCCACAGTATTCTGTACAGTCTTTTTCATTTTCTACCCATTTGCTAGTGTAACTCCATCACTGACTTTGAGTTCCTTCATTTTTGTATTATTCTTTTTTATATTCTAAAGACATAGTGTAATAGCACATACTCAAACTTTTGTGGAAAGTACCTCAGGCTGTAAATGATAGGACAATTGGGGAAGGAGTCAGGGACAATATTAAAGTGGGTAAAGTGTGAGGCTTCATCTGTGTGTGGGGGGGTTGTATACCCACAGACACATAATGATTCAGGGTAGCACTTCAGCCCCAACTTTCCCACTTGAGTGTAGGGAATCAGAAGTTGTCTGCTATCTACAACCTGTTCTTGAGAAGGTGTGCCATATCAGGGAGGCCTGAGACTCTTGTTGGCCATCAGTTTTACTATTGATTCGTTGCATGAACACAAACAAGTCACTGAAATGTTCAGACAGAGGGAAGAGCATGGGCAAAGACACAGAGGCATACAAAAGCAGATTCAAGATCAAGAAAATTGCACACATAAGCAGAAGATTTTTCACTCTCTATTATTACAGTCAATTATCGTTGTTGGTAATAATGGTAATATTAGAATTACTTCCAGCAAGATGGAGGTATAGGTAGATACATTTTGCTTCCTGGCACAACCAAAAGAAGGACAAGAAACAATTAAAAAAAACCAACAACAAAATAACCAGAACTGCCAGAAAATGAAACTGCATGGAAATCTGACAACCAAGGAATTAAAGAAGAAACATTCATCCACACTGGTAGGAGGGGTGGAGATGGGCAGCCAGGACAGAGAGGACATGCAGCAAGGTACAGCTGGCAGACTGGGTGGTCCCACATTCATGTGCAGATAAACCTGGAGGAACAACTGTGGAGAGAGACAGACCACACAACCAAGAGTTCCAGCTCAGGGAACTAAGGCCTCAAAACCTCTGGCTATAAAAATCTGTGGGGGTTGCAGCAGCAGGAGAAGCTCCCAGTATTACAGGAAAGTCCATTGGAGGGTCCCATGGGGTCCTAAAATGTACACAAATCCACCCACCCAAGAATCAGCACCAGAAGGGCTCAATTCACTTGTGGGTAGTGGGGAAAGTGACTGAAAGTGGGGCAAGAGCTAAGCAAGTGACATTGTTTCCTCTCTGACCCCTCCCCCATAGACAGTGCCACAACGCAGCAAAGTGGGTTGCTCCACCCTGGTGAATACCTAAGGGTCCGCCCCTTACCATGTAACAGCTGTGCCAAGACAAAGAAATATGGCTCAAATGAAAGAATAGATCAAAACTCCAGAAAAACAGCTAAGTGACAAGGGGATAGCCAACCTATCAGATGCAGAGTTCAAAACACTGGTAATCAGGATGCTCACAGAAATGACTGAGTATGGCTGCAAAATTGAGGAAAAAGAAAAGGCTATGCATAGTGAAATCAGGGAAAATATACAGGGAGCCAACAGGGAAGGGAAGGAAATCAGGACTCATCAACAATTTGGAATAAAAGGAAGAAATGAACATCAAGTTGGAACAGAATGAAGAAACAATTAAAAAAAAATGAGGAGAGTCTGAAGAACCTCTGGGACAGCTTTAAATGTTCCAATATCCAAATCATAGGGGTGCCAGAAGGAGAAGAGGAAGAGTAAGAAATTGAAACTTATTTGAAAAAATAATGAAGAAAAACTTCCCCAATCAGGTGAAGGAACTAGACATGCAAGTCCAGGTTGCTCAGAGGGTCCCAAAGAATTTGGAAAAGAAGTCCCAGAGAAGTCCCAAGAAGAAAAACATCAAGGCACATCATAATTATATTACCCAAGATTAAAGATAAGGAGAGAATCTTAAAAGCAGCAAGAGTAAAGGAGACAGTTACCTACAAAGGAGTTCCCATAAGACTATACACTGATTTCTCAAAAGAAACCTTATAGGCAAGAAGGGGCTGTAAAGAAGTATTTCAAGTCATGAAAGGCAAGGATCTACATTCAAGATTACTCTATCCAGCAAAGCTGTCATTTAGAATGGAAGGGCAGATAAAGCGCTTTCCAGATAAGGTCAAGTTAAAGGAGTTCATTATCCAGCCCTTATTATATGAAATGTTAAAGGGACTTACCTAAGAAAAAGAAGATGATCAAAAATATGAACAGTAAAATGACAACAAACTCACAACTATCAACAACTGAACCCCAAACAAAAACAAACTAAGCAAACAACTAGGACAGGAACAGAATCACAGAAATGGAGATCACATGGAGGGTTATTAGCAGGAAGGGAGGAGAATGGGGGGAAAGGTTCAGAGAATTAGAATCATAATTGGTATGTACAAAATAGACAGGGGGAGGTTAAAAATAGTATAGGAAATGGAGAAGCCAAAGAGCTTATATGTATGACCCATGGACACAAGCTAAGGGGTAGGAATGCTGGAGGGAATGAGGATACAGGGCAGAGGGTGCTAAAGGGGAGAAAAAACGGGACAACTATAATAGCATAATCAATCAAATATACTTAAAATAATGGTAATATTAAACAATTGTTTAAAACTCTTTTAACTTATAATTAAATCAGAATTTCTGGCAAGAGGGGAGAGTAAGATTTTTGTTAATTTAAAATACTTAAAGACAAATGGAAATAAAAATATAACATGCCAAAATTTGTTGGATGTGGTTGGATTCTCTCCCTCCTCTTCTCACTCTCCTTCCATCATGATTAGGACTCAGACTTTAGCAAGCCTGTGCCTCTGGACTCTGAACTTCACAGTGCTTCTTAGTCACCCTCCCCTTATGTGGGGCAGAATGGCTAGAGTGAGCTAGAGTTGGGGACTGCCCACCTTTCACATGGAAATCTAGAACTGGTTGGAATTGGGTATTTCCCTCCCCCAGGTCAGTAAGGACCTGATAAAACCCCAGCAAGTGAGTCTCTGGTTACCTAGTTTCTCTTGAGGCAGGTCTTGTTAGTAAGAACAGGATGTTCTTGTATTTCAAAACAATTTCTACCTTTCCCCTGCCAAAAGCATGAGGGGATTTTTCTCCAGTATTGACTGTGAGAACCTGGTGGAGCTCCAAGAGGTAAAACTCATAAACAAATGGATCTCCCTGAAGACTTACCCACATTTAGCTTCCCACAATTTGTCCATTGTAGTTCAGATTTCTCCACTCTGGCACTGGTTCCTATGGAGGGTTTTGCTCCTGGTTTTCTGCTCTGGTAAATTGTGATTCTCTGTATTTGCCTGTCTATCTCTTCAATTTGAAGGGTAGCACTTGCCCTGAACCTCACTTCTCTCATAGATGTAAAAAGAGCTGCTTAGTTTCCAGTTTGTCCGGCTTTTTGCTTGTTAGGATAGAGTGGAAACCTGCAGGTGTCTTACCTGTCAGACTAGAAACTGGAAGTCTCTGTGGGAAGTTTCTTAATTATAAATTCAATCTCTTTGCTTTCTATAGAGCTATTCAGATTCTCTGTTTCTTCTGGGGTCTGTTGTGGTAGAGTTTTGTATTTCTGGAAATATGTCCGTTTTGTTGAAGTTATCTAATTTGTTGACACACAGTTTTTCATAGTATTGCCTTGTAATCCTTCTGATTTCTGTAAGGTTGATAGTAATATCCCATCTTTCATTTCTAATTTTAGTAATTTGAATCTTGTCATGTTTTTCTTTTGCAGATTTTTAAAAATAAATTAAACAATTAAAAGTGGAATAACTAAAGAAATAAACTGGATAAAATAAGGAAAAACTCCCCAGGTGATTCCAATGGGCAGCAAAGGCTGAGAACACAAACCAGAACTGTCATCTCCACTGTGCGTGGGGCAGAGCAGTGCTGCTGTTCCAGGGGAAGAAGGCCTCCTGATTTCCATCACTGCAGTCCCACAGCTTGTCACCTGTCTGCAGATAGGGGATGTGCTGTGGACCCTACTTATCAAGTCTCAAAGATATGATGCCTAAGTAGTAGAGGGAATATAATTTAAATCACAGCAGAAGAAAACTGGGTTAGATCAACCAAAGTGGGCCGAAGCCCCAAGATCATCTCCCAATGAATATCTGGGGACAGACTAGGAACCTCTGCTGTGACAGGGGCCTGTGAAACTCACAGGTGGATTATTGAGGGTTGTGGGCCTCTGGGGGTAGCAAATGGCCTTCCCAGAAAATAGAGCACACAGAATTTGGAAGGCCAGCTCTGGTTGTCCAGAATGGCCAGAAGCCAGCACAACTACTCATTGACCTGAGACCCTGGCAGTCCCTCCTCCTGCCTGAGCCAGAGTTTCCTATCTGCAACAGGAGGGAGCTTGGCCCCAGAGCCTCCCAGCCATTGCTCAGGCTGCAGATTTCTTGATACTGAGAGAAGAGGAGGGAGGCAGGTGGAGTGGGGGGAGACAGACCTCATGAATGAAAACTGCTCTGGGGAGGGAGCAGGAGTCGGGAGGAGGAAGGGAAAGAGAGAGGGATGGGCACAGAGGAAGGAAAATGCAGCCTCATCTGCTTGTTTGTGTTTCTTGTGTTTAAGATGCTGACTTCTAGCATATTTTTAAATTCATCAGACATGAAAGGCTGATTTAAATAGCCTCCACAGTGTGAAGCTGGCAATTTCACTTGCCACAATGGAGGAGCTGGCAGGGTGCTGGTGAGAGTTCAGCACCTCTCCATATGCCAGAGAAACTGTTGAAGCCCAGATCTCTCTGGTTGACTTTTAGGCCAGGTACTTTTCCAATCCTGATGTGGGAGCACAGGCTGGGGGTTGGGGGCTGGAGAGTA